>JAQGBA010001220.1:0-17366 GCA_034698125.1 Prionchulus punctatus | reverse complement strand
CATTTACGATCCTGTCTAGAAACTTGGCTAGTCTGTCGTGTGTGCTTGTTAGTTTCTTGAGCCAGTATGCATGTATCCGATCCGGTCCTGGTGATTTCCAATTGGCCACTGTTCTTAGGCATTTCGATCTATGTCAACTGTGACTGCCGGAGGGAATAAGGATCGGATCATGTTGGTCTGGTGGCAAAAAAAAATCTGGAGTCGTAGTAGTCGGAGTTGCCCCGGGTGCAAACACTCCGCGCCGTACCAGTGGGTGGGCACCACTTCGTCCGTACAGCCCTTGTAAGCCTGCTAAGCCGGCTGTAGGCAAAATGTTCTCCCTTCGGGGAGGGCCCAACAATTAAAAAAAACAAACGAAAGCTTTCGTGCCATACACTACTTCGTTCAATGGCTTGTTCATTTTGAGAATGGCAGAACGCTACTAGCAACTGTCAATGATAAGGTATAGTAGTGCAATGTATTTCAATGTAGTTCATACCCGAATCTTAATCACCTTGTTTCAGTTGACGGACTTTCAGTCGTTAAATGGTTTGCAAAAATAACACACGGGTTATATATGTCCACCCAGGGTTATTAAGTGGGGGTGTGGGGGGAAGTGGTGCCTTGTTTTGTTTCAGACTTTGTAACTAATGTATTGGTGCTGCGAATAATAATACATGTATGTATGAAATATGTACCATTTAAGATGCATTTTCCAAGTGAGATTCAAATAAAAAACATAAACTAATGATAAAGCGCAGAAAAATTCAGCAGGACTTAATTCTATCATTTTTTCAACTCTTCATCAATATTTTTGATGTTCCCAAAACGTATGCGTTTTTTTTCTCAGACTTTTCAGAACAAAAGATGGCTTCTCAGAATAAAATGTACTTAACAATGAAAATGCTATTTAACAGAATCGAAAAATTTGACAATCCGACAAATTTAACATTAGACATCTTCACGAAGTGTGTATTCCTTAAATTTCTGTCTCTGTTACTGAACTTCCAAGTCTGAAACATCATATTGACGGGAATAAAACATAAATTATTTTGTTTTCGCTATCTATTCTATTACAATCTACTTACAATGAATAATTCTTCTTACTTGTTAAGGGAAGCACTGGAATTGGATGCTGAAAAGCAAGATTTTGTAAGAAATTACATTTTAATTGAAATCATTTGTATGTTATCTATCTATTACAATACAATAGTTACAAAAGTGTGGTTTGTTAATTTGTATTTGAAGGCTGCATTCAAGAAATATCTGCTGGCTGTCAGTGCATTATGTGGGGACATGATGGAAATATGCAAATTAGACGAAATACAGTTGATTACCAATAACAAGGCGGATAAGAAAATGAAACTGTTGAAAGATTGTTCTGAAAGAGTAGACACGATTTACGATCAGCTAAGGAAACAATCGAGGCTTTATTCCAACAATCCAGCCACCACTACATCGACTGATCAATCACTGTCTATTTCGTATGGTTTAACGAAATTTTGCTGGTTTTGTTGCAGTTTTAAGTTTGTTTTTTGTCTGTGCAGAAGCCGCAGCGATCCACTAATCGAAGCTATCGAAAAAAACAAAATATTAGTACAGAAACACAACTCGAAAGTTGAAACAAGTCGTGCTTCAGGTTCACAGCTCACTTCGATGGTAATCCCTACATTTATTTTGTTTTTTGGTTTATTTTCTGGTGTTTTTTTATTTCAGAACTTATCCTTGCAAAGGCAGATGACGGAAAATATTGCTTTAGCCAAGCAGCTGAAACTGAAAGTATAAGAGTTTCAAAATATTCTCAAACGAAGACTATGTTTTGCTAGTTTCAGAAAGATACAGAACGTGAAAAGTGTCGGCAGGCGACGCTAGACCATCTGAAAAAGTAAACTTTTCAGTACGCCAGTTTTGACGTTCAGGTTAAATTCACGTTGTATTTTCAGATCCAAAGCTTTTCAAAATTTATCGGATGAAACCAAAGAATTCATTTCCGACGTGAAAGCGTTCGAAAATGACTGTGTAAGTAACTAATTTCGATTATTTTTTGGTAGTTTTTAGTAAGTTACGGTGTCCAAATTTGTTTTAGCCCGAGCTCAGATTATACGCTCAATACATTTTCGAAAAGAAAGATTCGCAACCAGACTTGCTGAAGCACTATCTCGAAGCGCTGGCTGAGTAAGATTTAAGAAGCAGATAATCTCATTTTTCAGTTATTGAGTAAGATTTATGAATCAGATAATTTCTAATTTTTAGTTATCCTGAACACCCGTTCGTTATCAAAGTGAAAGACACAAGAGAATTTTTCCTGAACGATTTGCAAAAGAAAAACGTCATCGATGAAATGTTTTTGGTGTCCGTTCGAGATATAATGGATCACATTTTGGCTCGGATGTCGTTGCTTTTATGCGACTGTCTACGGCTGGATCGGTCGTTTTGTTCTTTCATCCTGCCCGAGCTGAACGTTGCTTTTTTTAAACCGATTATGCCCAAACTTATCCAGATTTATACGTACTTTTTGTTTTTCGGATAACTTTCCAGTGCTGTCATGGGAATTAGCCTTTTTTCAGCTCAAAATGTGCAAGCCAAGAAGAAAAATTGAAAGTCATACTTGAAAATCCTTCGATCTGTTCGCAGCTGGAATCGTCGATTCATTTAACTAAACTCGACGAAAATGTGATATACGATACAAGTCAGTTAGTTGGTCACTTGAAGGAGAGTCATACCCCAGAAGAAATGCTGGACGATTTAGGTTTGTTGCTTGTTTTGGACGTTTCTGTTGTGCAGTCGGTCGTATTTTTTGTTTTTCAGTAAGCATTTGTCAAAAGTTCACTGTCCAGAAAGCTGATGCGTAAGTTCATTTTCAGTGCATCGCAAATTCTTTCGCAAGTACGGCTTGAATCCTTTATCCTTATTCAGATATTGATTTTTAAGCATGCTGGGCGATACGTTGGTCTGTTGTCTCGCATGCAGCAAAATTATTATCTGAATACGGATTGTTAGTTTTAACTCAAGATTTACTGTACTTTTATTCAAGCCGTAGTTGCGAAAGGACTGCAAATCTATGTGATTTGCTCGTTAGGCTGTTTATTGCAGAAGTGCTGACGATATTATTGCCTTTTTAATAATCGTGATTATCAATTTCAAAACTTCAGCCATCATCGCCTATTGTTCATTGATGGAAGACTTCATTTCTTCGGAGTAAACATAAACATCGGTTTCCATGGATAGTTTTCTTATATTTGTTTTTTTTACTTTCAGTCAAACAACTGGCGAGGAAGGATATTGTTTGACTTCGTTGCAAGCTGCTACGAATTTTTTGCTTGCTCTGAGTCATGATACGAAAGCAGACTAGGTTTTCAGCAATTTTGCAAAATTTTAATGCTCAAAGAGATTGTGATAATAATTAATGAATTTTTTATTATTTATTTTTATTTGATTGATCTTATTGTCTGTTTTACTCTACTTATGCTGTACGAAAGTAAACCTTTCATTTTTATCTTGCAAGGCGCACAAGCCAGTCACGATACGTGTATTTCTCTGCGTGTCGTCCTCCATCGTCCACGTTGAACGCGGCTTCTATTCGAGTTACATGAATCAGCCGATGCAGAAAATATCAAAAGCACATTTTTTCCTCGTCATCAACTGTCGCTGTGACACCATGGCTGCAAAAAGTTTTCCACACAATATTCGTTTTCGGCATTGAACAAAAACATTCTCGCGTGATTTTGCGGCTCCGATGTCCACATGGGGACGAAAGGCGAGTCTTCAATTAAGTTTTTTATTAGCCTATCGTACGTAAAATGGTTCATACCGTACGCGTTTAAGGGACCGTGCAATTCAACGGAAATCTGACAGATGAGGATTTCGTATGCTTCGGCGACGCCCCCTTTGCTGAGCATCGGTAAGATTTCGTATTCGCCGCCCTCGTTGTCCAAAAACAAATAATCGAACGTTGTGTAACTCAAATTGTGCACTAGGAACGATGTGAATTCAACATTCGGCACTTCTTTAGTTGAATATTCGTTGTTGAACAAAATGCTGGCGTTGAACAAGCCCGATTTGCCGCTGACTGCCACTTCGTAGTACTTGCCGACTTCGTTGAAGATTTCGCCCGATTGCGCAATCGGATCAGCGCCGTACAGCGCGCAATGAGGCGCAACTTGCAGCAGCTGTTTTTCGGCGTCGATATCGTTTCCGACGCCTAAGGTTAATTCGGTGCATGGGGTACTGTTCGAATTAGGCGGAATAATTAGTTTTACATCGTCTGAATTGTGCAATAATCGCACGTTAGACATATGGAATGCTGATCCGATGCAGCGATCCACCGCCAGATGCATGTGATTCCACGAATCACGATTTCGCATGTAATCCAACAGGCACTTCCTGTAAGCCTTTTGCCAGTTGAACCATACTCGACAGTGTTCCTGTACGCTCGAAACCCATTCGTGATAATTACTGTCTTGAAAGGTTTCGTTTCTGGATAGTACAACGAAAATGATGAAACATGGACAGAAAACGAGAGTGGCGATACTCGAAAATAGTTTGACATTAATTTTTGGAATCGTCATGATTACAATGTACTGCAGAGGCAAGAATGTTTCTTAAATACAGTTTAACTATGGCAGGATGAAAGTCACGTTCTCAAACCGGATTCATCAAACAACTTTTGTTTTGCGGTATCAAAAATGGAATCGTCAAGGATACAACGAAGAAAAAATGTGTTATTTTTGGGCGCAGGATGTGCAGTCTATTTCCTGCTAGATTCGATAAGACGATTCATTCCGTGGCTGGAACATGAGCTGGCTACAACCATTATTTTTGTTTGTTTTTAATATTCGTGGTCTCTTGTTGTTAAGATGAACTTTTTATTTGAAGAAATGCAATCTTGGCAAGCTCATGTTAAAAAATGCTAAAAAACAAAAAAGCCAATCGACAGTAACGAAGAAACAAAAATTGCATCTCCAATTACAATAATTGCTCGGATAGATAAATAAAAAACAAAAATACTATTATGTATTTCGATTCAGCCACGAGAAAAGTTTCATCTGATCTCTACAATTGCGCATGCCGCCGCACCATTTCTCCTGCATCAGACTCGGGCACGGTCGGCCTTGGACAGGAATTTGCACGACTTTCCGATATCGTTTCTGAACTCCGAATCCGCACGACTTGCTACACTGAGACCACAGCGACCAATCGGTAGTTTCGCAGTCTTAAAAGAAGATGGCCATCAGCGAAAATTTGTTTTAAAAAACAGAAAACTTGCTATTTTTAGCAATGAAAGTACAAAAAGGCAAATCAATTTTAGGGAAATCCAGCTGAATGATTTCTTTACCTTTTTTCTCAATCTTCTTCGGAATCGTCATTTCTTTGTTTTTTACAAAGTTAGACTGTCGGCTGTTGCTAATTTCCGAGTAACTGTCGGAATTTTGCACTTCGTTATTTTTCAAGTAAGTTTTCGCTGTGACTTTCGACAGTTTCGGCTGTGATTGTTGGAGTGGCTGCTTCGTGACAGCCACTGGCTCTCCGTGTAAAATCTGTTGTTCTTCCAATTCTTCTCGCCTCTTCTCCAAGTCTTCTTCGAGTCGAGGAATTTCATCATCGTCTCGATAGTTCTTCACTTGTTTGTGAACTTTGTGCATTTTATAATCGGTCAATAGTTCGAATCTGAATCGGCCGATGTCCGGTAATTGTTTGATATCTGGATAGTGAAAACTGCTGGCTCTGTGGTTGGGAAATTGACTGGTTATTTGGTACATGTGCTCCTGTGGTCTCGACGCCCATTTGGGCGATGTGAATGTGAACCCTCGATCGGTGCCGGCGTCCACCAAGAACGCGGGCACAATAATTTCTCTGAGCCAACTGTCGTTCTTGCACAGTTGAAATCCATCCAAGCCGACGAACCAATCCGGACTCGGTATGAGTCTCAGTGCCAATGACACCTAAAACATGCTAAATTGTCACGAAACGTGTCTCCGCTTGTTGCTATTCTTGCATTTTTACGAATTGATGAGAATTCGAGGCGAAAAAATCCGTGTCCATTTCGCCGACGCCCTTGGTCAGCGGAGGAGTTGAAAACGAATCGAATATTCCGTCGAAACCTTGAGTTTCTAGTTTTTCCAAATGTTCGCTGGAACCTTCCTGAGCAAATTTCTTAAAGGCGGACGACGATAACTTCCCGAGGGACCACAGTGTATAATCCTCGTTATGAGATCTTCCTGAAAAGGCAGTCGGAAAAACAATAAAACTGCTACGGCTAGCAATAATCGTCGACTTCGTTACCTATCATCTTCGACCATTGGGCGGGCGGTCGTACGGTTGGATATTGTTTTGGAAACAGATTCTCCGACCACGAGCCTTCGAAGGTAACCCTATACCGTACCAGACTGTAATGTTCGCATGGTAACGAATCCCGGGTAGCAAGGCGACTAGCTCCAAAAGTTAAACAAAGCGCCAAGCACGATAGTTGCGTTAGCCGATGCATTAGCGAGCAAAAAATCGCAAATTGCGATTTACAACCAGAAAATCGTCCGATCTGTGTGTTCTACGGATCTCAAAACGTCGACACACGTTTTAAAATTCGACTGTGCCTCGAAAAACGTTTCGTCCAAGCGGGTCTCTCGCCCGGGCTAGTCGCAAAAATCGGGCGTCAAGTAGTTTACGAAACAAGTTCACAATGTCCAGGTTATGTTGGATTTGTTTGGATTTTTGCGCAAAGTTCGTTTGCACAGTCGGGGACGGTCGAGGCCGAACTATAGTCCCGTCGTTTGAACAAGACAAACAATCAAAATGGACTCCTTTGAAATGCTTGGAGGGTCACTTTCGCCCGTTATCTTTGGGGCTAACGAGCACCTACAGAAAAGAGCCTAAAGGTTATATTTGCATTGCAGAAGGGGGGGGAGGTTAGTCATGAAACATGTCATGATTACCGAACGATCCACTGCTCTAGCAAGCAAACGCAAACTCTTCTCAATGGCCCGTCTATAGTTCTTTAAGAATGAATGTTATTTCGAACACTTATGACATAAACAAAAAACGCATGGCCGGTAGCGCGCGATGGCGATAAAGATGTCGTAAAAAGAAATGATAAAAATTTTCACCCATTTTTAGAACAAGTCGAGTCGACGATAAGCCTTTGGCTAGCGAATTGTATGTAATTTTTTTGGCCACCGAAAGCAACTATAGTTGCCAACTACTGTATATTGTCTTAGCAAGTACCAGTTTTGAAATTCAATCTCGGTAAGAAAGAATTCTTTTTTAATAAGAACAAATAAGCAAACACAACAAAGAACGATGACCAGTCAGACAACAAACGAGCACACAATTTGCAACCGGTTTCTTCAATTAACAGCTTGAGACATATGCAAAGGAGTGAGCATTAGTTCGAAAGTTGCTCCTTTGAAATTGGCGCCTCGCAAGTTCGCTTCTTGCAAGTCGCTGCCGGATAGATCGCAATTCTGCAAACAAATTTTCTGTATGCCAAGTGACTATAAGTGCTCGAATTAGTGCCCGATTTACTTCTAAATCAGCGCCCGCGAGTACAGCCATTTTTAAATCGCAATTGCGAAGTATTGCATTTTTCAACGACGACACTCGTAAATTAACGTGAGCCATTTGACTTCCGTCGAAATTAGCGTTCTTTAGACTTGCACCTGAAAATTGCAGGTAATTTTGTCTTTCCAAACAGAAAATCCAAATAAAAAACCTTCTAGAATTGCGCTCGTTTGATGCGGATCTTCGAAATTGCAGCCTTTCAGCGACGCATCGTCCAGATTTACACAGTTCATTCTCACAGCCACCAACTGCGCTCCCTATACAACAATGATAACACAAGATGGGTTGCTTTTTTTGCTGGGAAATTTTTTGTTCCTCACATCCAAAATTGCGTTAGCTAAATTAGCTCGTTCCATATTGCAATACGACAGATTGGCGCCTGTTAAATTAACTTTTTGCAAGTCTGCGTGTTTGAAATTAGTATTTCTCAAGTCCAAATAAGATAGATCGGCTCCTTGCAAGTTGACTCCTTGGAATCGTAATTGATATTGCTGGCAATATGGAGTTTTCGTGAGAACTTTTACAACATCTCGTCTCGTCAGTGGAGAATGGTCATCACGTGGTTTTTCATTCTGCAAGAAAAGAGATCATTTCATGTAAGGCTGTAACAACTGTATAGATGAAATCATAATGACAAGTAACTGAATTCAACTCATCAAAACAATTTCATTGGCACTTTGTTTGTTTTTCCAACTAAATTACGAGCTAATTAACTTGGTTTTACTTGTATTTTCTCTTCTAATATTTGCACAAGATTAAACAGGCCGTAAAATTTGGCTTCTTCAAGGATTCCTGCAGAAAACGTTACAGCTAGGTAGTTAGAGAAGACAATTTTTTTGGATTATTTTAACCTAAAATATTCAAACTATTATCAATGACTAGTTGTCCGTGACGTAGATAATTTATAATCGGTTCGAAATACAATGGAGATCTGTCGATTAAAAATGCTCCGGACGAATCGCGATTGTTTTCCCATAAATATTGCGGTTGATTTCCATCAGAATTTTCTTCATAAAAAAATCACAACAGTTCAACAAAAAGTACAAGATAAATAATAAACTATAGTTCAAACCTGCATCGCGGTAAAACATTCGAGCAAGCATTGAATTTGGTTCCTGACCACATAAAGTAGTCCTGGAAATACCCAAATAGTTCGACGAAGAACAAGAAAAAATGTAAATATCTTTCAATTTTACTTGCCTCGTTGTTAAATAGTGCTTGCCACCGACGTTCAGCGTTACCCAATCGCCTTTGTCGATTGGCTTAAACATCGTCGACTTAATTACAAAAGTACGTTAATTCATTACAAACAAGCAAAATTATTAATTAATATTAATACAGTATGCATATTTACATGCGTTACGATTAGCAGGTCACATAGTTTTTATGTCAACTATTGATTCTTTTAACAGTGTGTGTGCAATACTGTAAACGTTTCTCGTCGATAAATAAGCATAATTTTGCTTGTTTGTCGGTAAATTTTATTTTCAGTTTCTAAAGAGCTTGCTAAGCCAATTATGGCATAAAAAAAAATCAGATATGAGCATCTTTTATGCTTGTAATTAATCCTAAATGCATCGTTTCTTACACAGTAAGGACTTACAATAATGCAATATTTTACTGAGCAGACTGATGTCTAAATCAATTTCTGGCACGAAAAAATCAAATACGAGCAATATTTATGATCAAAATCAATCCTAAATGAATCGAATTTTATTACGATTTGAATATGAACCTGAAATCTTTGGGTCCTGCTTTTGGCATCTGTAGTTTGATTTTGAGCGTGGGAAAATGGAATCCGAAGCAACATCTGATTGTTCTAATCACACGATTTCCGTTCCTAAAGCTTGTTCCAACTGTCAAAGTATAACGTCTATAGTTTGGCATCGTCAGCGCAAAGCCAGCGACGATATTTGGCTTTGTAACTTTTGTCAAACTAAAAAACGACTTTCACTGGCCGACAACGTCCAATTGGTACTCGAACGATTGGACGACCCGCGAGCCGTCAACGCGGAGACGGCGAGCGAATGCGGAAGTTCGACAATACCGAAAAACAAGTCAAAAATAACGTCGGGCAGCGGCAAAAAGCGAACGAAACCGAAATCGAGACAATTCACGCAAAAACCGGCCACGAGAACGTCCAAACAAACTTCGACGTCCTCTTCGGCGGTTGTAAGCAAGATTGCGGCGTCGACGAGATCTAAACCGAGGAAACATCAACGCAAAGCGCAAAACGTGAGTTTTTAGCTACGTTTCGAGCAAAGAAGTTAACGCAACTTGTACCATTTTTAGCCGGAAAAATCGGTTTTAACGAATGCTTCCGTTTCCACGTCCGGATTACTATGGCATAATGTAAGTTTGGTGAAGACGATTCTCTAATTTTCTTAGTTAGACACGTATTTTGTTTTTCAGGGTATTTTGTATAGCGAAGGCGATATCGTGAGCGTCGTGGACGAAATCGACAATCGACCATATTTTGCGAGAATTCGAGGATTGTTGAAAGATGGATTTTCAAACAAATTCGCTGCCTTGACTTGGATGTTACCCAAACGTTGCGCTGACTTGCAAGAACCATTTAAAATGTGTAACTTCATTTCTGGTGAGCTAATCTATAGTTGCCTGTGAACTATAGTTCCTTGTGAACTTTAGTTGTCTTGCAGGCCCTCACGATGAAAAGCTCTACGATATCGCTTGCTTGGAATTCGTCTGCCATTGGTCCAATAAATCCGAATCGTCAATGCGCAATGAACTCAAATCCTATTTAGATCCGGACGCCGAGGATTATTTGAATCCGCAGAAGCAATTTTCTGGCGTTTAGCATCGAAAGTTGCACTTGTTTTTTGTTTGTTACTTTGTTTTTGTGAACCATTTTACGAAATAAACCATTTCTCGACGAACGGCTTTCCGTTTGCTTGACAAACTAAAGCGACAACTCATCAGCGTTGGTTTATATCATTCTTTATTGCTAGCTAGTAATAATTCGATTTTTTGCTCGTTAACCCTTTTAGATAATCGCCATGATAATCAAGCTGTTGATCTTTAATTTATTTTATCTTGTTTGTTCGTATACTATTTGCGATCCGTGTGAATTCAACAAGACGTACAGGAATTACTCAGCCTCGACAATCGAACCAATCCGTTATCGCTATCAGATTAACGATTCTGTAATAGTTGCATGTTTTTGCTGGAAAGTTGTTCAGCCGGAAGAGATATCTTGTTTTATTAGAGTCAAGTTGTACGAGTCTGGGTACAGAGTGTCAATGCCACCTCCCTTGCACCATTACTTGTAGTTGTTAGAGAAACGAGAGCAGTGCTCTCGTGGCAAGTGCCTTTGGGAATAAATAACAAGTAAAATCATTTCATGCAAAATTTTCTCAATGTCCAGTCACATTTTTGTTTTTCAGATATACTTACAATACAGTAAGTAGAACGTTGTGCCCTATAAATGAAACGCAATATCATACTGCGTCCATCGGTGTGGAACTAAGTTCGTCTAGCCACGAAAATGTTTACTTCGCAATAAATGCAACTTTAGTAGAAAATTTCTTGCTAAAGTAAGCATGGCCGTAGTGTTTTCCTAGTTTTTTTGGAATTTATAGTTTTACGTTCTGTACAGGCTAAACGAAAGACGAGTAGTAGTGACCACTCCCTCAGAGCCTCAGTACGTTGCCTTCGTAATGCCCGACGATGTGGATACGGTACTGGTCAGAATTTCAAGTTCAGACTCGAACTGTATGTACGTGTCTGTCCAAGATATTCAGGTTATCTACTACTTCTTGCCACATTGGTCAAATAGCAAGCGAGTTATTTTGTTTTTCCAGTGTCCAGTGTTCGATTTGGACACTAACGTCCAGTACAGTGGACAATATCAAACCATCTCAACGAAAGGCGCCATTACAGTATCTCGTTCGAAACTGAAACAGTTTTACATTGTATTCGTTATGAAAGCCAACGACATCGACTGTTACCCTGAAGCAATGCAGAAAATCAAGCCTGCTAGTTAGTTGCCGAGATTTGTTTGTTATGATCGCCTGTCCGACGCATTATTTGTTTCATTTTTCAGAAAACCTTCACCGTTCGAAAACAATACAAGTGTGGGTGGAAAAAACTATTAATAGTACTCACTCCTGTATTTTACCTCATCAACTATAGACGGGCATTGGTTTTTTTTATTTTTAGCAAATGGATACATTATTGCGATAGTCAGCACAGTTGCCGTTTTAGCTGGCATTTACATAATCGCCTTAGGGCTAACGTTCCTATTCGACTTGAGGTTGATAGTTGATTTTTGCTGTCAACTATAGCCCAACTATAGTGCAACTATTGTTTCATTTTCAGAGAAGATAGGGATCCCGATATAGTTCAACAACGAAAGGAATTGATTTCTAAACTTGGTGAGGAACGAGCACTATTGAGATCACCCATCGACTCGCCAGCTTACTATGGCTCGTTGGATGTGTCTGTTTCCGAAAACTTATCGGCAGGTAATAGATAAATGAAGATAAAACAAAAAATCTGTGCTGCTATGTCGCCTAGCCAGCACATTTTCACACTTCGCAGCCTTCAAAAGTTCCGCAATAAGTTCCGATGCTTTACCTAAAAAACAAATCGCCGACGCTGACCAATGCTCGACATCGAACGCCGAATCCATCGAACCCGACGAACCTCAAGTCGAAGAAGAAGAATACGATTCGTTGCCCGATGCTGTGCTGGACAAACGAATTATCCGTTCCAAAGTTAGCCGGTTCTAGTCCAGTCCAGTTTTTTTTGTTGCGACTATGTTTGATGCATTTCAATTTCAGCCACATTTGTTCGTCGCCGATCTTTCGAGAAAATCTCGCAAACACATTGGAAAGAAGTACAACATGTACTTCTGGTAAGCTGTCAATGCCTTCAATTTTATTTTTAGAAGCAACTTTTGTTTTTTTAGGAACATTTGCACAATAGCCATTTTCTACACTTTGCCAGTTGTTCAACTTGTTTTGACATATCAAACGGTAAGCCAGTTGACATTTTTTGCTTTTTTATGCTGTTTCTTACTTATTTCCCTATGATTTAGGTCGTTGCTGTGACGGGCAACGAAGATCTGTGCTACTACAATTTCGAATGTGTCCGACCCTTGGGCGCTGTCTATGCTTTCAACAGCTTGTTCAGCAATGCTGGTTACGTTTTATTGGGGATTTTGTTTTTAATATTAGTTCGAAAACGGTTAGCCAGTGACAATTACAAGCAACTATAGTCGCATGCTATCCAACTATATTTAATTTTAGAGACGTAGCTCATCAGAAAAAGATTATCGAATGTGAAACTTTGGAGTGTGTATGTATTGATTTATTATGCTAGAGTGAAAAAATCACTACCAGATTTTTGTTTTTCATCTACAGAGTTATGGAGTACCGAGGCATTATGGCTTGTTTTATTCAATGGGAGTTGCACTGGCGATGGAGGGCGGTTTGAGCGCTTGCTACCATGTGTGTCCAAATTATACCAATTTTCAGTTTGGTATGTGCTGTTTCGAGCCAAATTTCGTTTCATACAACCAAGTCTAATTGAAAACAAATTTCAGATACTGCTTTCATGTATATGATAGCTGCTTTGGGGATGTTGAAGATATATCAAATTCGACATCCCGACATCAACGCCCATTCTCATATAGCCTATGCTGTTATGGCCTTGGTTATACTTTTGGCTGTAGTTGGAGTTGTAAGAGATTTTTGCCCAATTCAAGCGAGATGTCGACTCATATTTTTGTTTTTAGTTGTACAACAGTTTGACGTTTTGGATCATATTCAGCGTTTGCTACGTTATTCTACTGCTCATGCTCAGCGCTGAGTTTTATTTTAAAAGCGAATGGAAATTAGGTCAGCATTTGCAAATCAAGCTGCTGATTTCAAGAACAATAACGCTTGTCTGTTTAGATAAATCCGTTTTTCAAAGAATTCGAATGGAATGGCTGAGTTCGACTAGCCGATGTGCTTTTTTCAAACCTTCATATCCAGTGAATTCTTAATCAAATTTTAGAAAAGCATTTTTGTTTTCAACCAGCATTCTCTCTCTTAGGATCGGATGATTTACGTTTTGTTCGTCAATGCTGTCAATTTAGCATTGTAAGAAAACGTTTCTGCTAATTAGCCTGTTGATTTCGTGATTGATCGAAAAATTTTTTTTCAGCGTTGTCCTCGGTGTATTGAAGCAGCCGAAAGATTTTCCGTCATTCCTGCTGACTGTTTTCATCAGCAATCTGATTCTTTACCTCATGTTTTACATTGTTATGAAGGTAGGCAATGCTGAAAATTTGTTTTTTTTTCACCTGTTTCACGCGCTATCTTTGATTCAGATTCGACATCGTGAACGATTGTACTTGCGAGTTGTGTTCTTCATTGTGCTAGCTTGCTTCACGTGGGCGTCTGGTTTTTTGTTTTACACGCAAAACAAATCCAGTTGGATGGTAAGTAAAACGAACTGTCTTATGACATGACGTCACTGGGTCTTTTTTATTTTCTTCAGAAAACGCCGGCTGAATCGAGACAAATGAACGGCGACTGTATTTTGTTTGATTTTTATGATTCCCACGACGTTTGGCACTTTCTCTCCGCCTTGAGTTTGTTTTTAAGTTTCATGGTTGTTCTGGTGATGGACGACGATTTGATATATAAGTCGCAGGATGTCATTCATGTATTTTAAATAATGATGGAACGGTTTAATTTGTTTTTCGTTTTCATTTTCGGCTGTTTTTGCTCAAGGAACGGGTTCCTTTTTTTTGTCTATTTTACTTGGAAACATCAAAAAACGGAAGAAGATAGTTCATTAAATTAGAAATTTTCACGTGATTTCATTGATAATACACGCTATTAATTAACTCGTGTCGAATTGAAAGCCTGTCTACAAAAGTCTTTGGTAAATGTAAACACCCTTCACGACGAGAAACATTACTTTCGAGGACTGAGCTTGCGATAATTTCAGATCCCCATAATATCAGAAAATCAGCAAAGTGGCTATTTTATTGAAACACAGTTTCTGCAGTGGAGAAACTATAAAACACCATCGTCTAACTGTCAACATATAGTAAGGTGACCATTACCCTGAATGCAAAGTCCAAGTAAGTCATCACTCTGACTGGATTACTTTATCCAAACGATGATTTCTGGTAGGCTTTCTTTGCGTTGCCAGCCTTTCTTTAAATCTCTAAAAAATTTATGAGTCCAAAAGTTTGGTTTCAAAAAAAACTAAAAAAATGTCCTACCTCAAGTTAAGACGCCAAATTTTTGTGCCAGTTTGCGTAGATTCGAAGATGGTCAGGTATTTGTTTTTAACGAAAGCTGATCAGTAAGCAAAAGATCCGCTGACCATGAGCCGAGACTGACTCTTCACTTCGATAAATTCCGCTAGTGATCTCACAACAATTGTCGGGGAACGCGGATTTATATTCGTGTTTAGAACCGGTGGAAAAATTGAGTACTATGATGGTTGTCTCTTGATCAACGTGCCATGGTAAGATGTGCAGCAGGTTCAGTTCTTCTGCAAACATAAGCGCTGGCGCATCCCAACCGCAATAAAATGGGTTGGTGTGAAAAAATGATTGATCAGAGTTGTAGATTTTTTTAACCATTTTTTAGTTATTGGTGTTTCCATTGAGAGTAATACTGGTTCAGTGGAATCGCTTACACGTGGAACCGACATGGTTTAAATCATCCAATTTTTGAAACGTTTATGTAGGCTCGAAGCGAAATTTGGAGGTGATGAAACAAAATTTTACAAAGAGGTGTTTTGTGCCATCAACTTTTCTTTGACAAATGTTGATGTCATGCAAGTTGCTTGCATGATATCAATGTTACTCTTCATTATCGGCAAATAGTCTTGCAAGTAGGAGCAGTTGATGTATGGGCCGTTAGCAGGTCTGCGACTACTGGCAGTTTTGCGCGTTGAAAGCAGTGATTGGTCTAACCAACACGCGATTTTATCGAAACACAGCTTCTGCAATTTGGGAAGAGCAAAAGTCCATTGCTTAACCATAAACCGATACCCGTTGTTTCCATCATTGGTTATGCAGAGTCCGCACAATTCCTCGTGCTGATTTGATGGCGTTGTCCAAACGACAATTTCTGGAAGACTTTCCTTCGATATCCAACCATTGCTCAAATCTCTGAATGAAACATAATAATTTGTGCATTTGATTTAATTCAAAATTCGATAATTGTGATGGAGCTCCTTGAACATTTAAACAGATTACTTTAAATCCAATCGCAAAACGTTTGTTCCGGTTGTCATTGGTTGAAACATAGTGATATTATTGCTTCGAAGGAATGCTGACCAGTAGGCGTAAGATCCACCGACTTTTATCGGATGAATTTTCATATCGGTTGTTTCCCAAGGTAGGGTCGTCAAATTTAGTGTGATAATTTTATCTATGAACTGGTCAGTGTAGCCGAGCCACCAGATTTTGCCATCGTTATCGACCATGTTGTTCTTTTGAGGTTCGATAGCAGGTGGCTGATTGACAGTTTGCCTTTCAACGATATTAAACTCCCCCTACAAACAAAAAATACCTTCAAAATCATTGCAATCAGCTCCGTCGAAGTCACTTTCAGCAGAACAGATTCAAACTAAATCAGTATGAAATAATTGTCATACCGAGGTACTGTAACTATTCATCAACTGTTGCAATTCATGTTCTGCCGTTACTCCAAAAAATGAACACGCCTGTGATTCCAAAACCTTTTGGAATGAACGCACTGAAGTGCGACTGTTCACCAGTGTGACGAAACAGTGTGTGGTCCACTCTGTGGAGACGAGGCTGCATTTATAAACAAAAAAACAATCTCCGCTCCGACTGTGTATGTACAGTTGTTTTGAATGATAAATGCCGGCTTTAATTTCGCAACTTAACGGAAATTGCGTGGCTAATTGGAAGCTACGACCAGTTGAAAATCGAACAATATGATGGTCAGACGGTCCACGATATAATACGCAAGATGGATAAAAAGTTCAATTCCTCGACAAATACGAGCACTCTTGGTTGCGTTCCAATCGCAATAAAATGGTCTACTGTTGAAAAAATGGTTGATATTGGTAGACGACTTTTTGGACCATTTTGCGATTATTGGATTTTCCGATCGAAGCAAATTCGGTTCAACATTTTCGCATACATCATTTTCGCCATAAAACAGTCTCAAAATGAAAAGCATTGCGTTGATATTAAGCTAAATTTTGTTGCTTTCTAATTTTATTTTCGAAGGTGAAAAAATGGCGTTTCTTGAATCACTTCAAACCAAAATGAGTCAGCCTGCATACGTTGTTGCTTTCGGCTTGAATGTAACATTGTTTTCGCACTTCTGTACTTTTCTTATTAAAAAATAAGTTGTTGGGCCCTCCCCGAAGGGAGAACATTTTGCAGGCTAAGCAGGTTTACAAGGGCTGTATGGACCAAGTGGTGCCCACCCACTGGTATGGAGCGGAGTATTCAAAAGAAAGAAAGAGAGTGAAAGAAAGAATTAGAAAAGTTACTCAAATACCAAGATCTTAAGACTGAGATGAGCTTCAACGCCTCTGGAAACTTAAAGGCAAAGTTGTACCAGTGGTAACAGGGGCTCTCGGAGCAGAGCAAAACCATAAAAGGTATGTACAATCTATACATGATGCCATCAGAACAGAAGATCTTCAGAAGGTGACCCTGCTCGGAACATCAACTGAGAGAAGTACTATCCCTCCCTGATTCTAGGTAAGAGTTCGAGGAATAGTGTAATATACCAGCCACCAATATCCAAGCTGTGGGAGTCCATGGGTCCTCTGTGGGTCCTATTGACTCCCACAGCTTGGATATAGGTGGCTGGAAT
>JAQGBA010001219.1:0-17369 GCA_034698125.1 Prionchulus punctatus | reverse complement strand
GTTCTACCTGAGTTAGGAGTTTTTGCGTTATGATGGCACGTTTTCGGACTGCAAGTGCTTGTGCTGTCAGTGTACTCACTGGGTAGATCAGCCCCCAGTTTTCCAACAAGCGCTTCATATATCCTCTGCTCGATTTTTCAGCAGCGTAGTAACACTTCATGAGTGCTTTATTCTCCTCTTTCGACCACTGCTTTCTTTGTTGCGGTTCCAGTAGCTCTACTACCTGGGTTTGCCTGGTTCCTGCCACATCCCCAGTAGGTTCTGATAGCCCACTATTTACAGCCTGCCTCAGTTCCCGAGCAGACTGCACGACCCGGGCGGCGACCCGAGCGTTTAGGATTTTTATTCTTCACCATTCCATGGGTTCCTCCTTTCCGACACCCACACAGTGGGTCACAGTTGAGGATCTGTGTTTGGCAGGTTAGTCTAAGGAGGCTTGCCAAGGGCCCCTACTGATAGATTTTTTTCCCCTTGGTAGGAATTGAACCTGAGAACTTTGGGTCCCCAGTCTGACATCATACCACTGGACTACCGGTGATATGTACAATACTATTATTACAGTACTATACTATACGGTTTACAGTACTATAAGAGTACTTCATTTTTCCAAAAAAGGAGTTTTTCCGCTTATTCGATTTACTCAATATTGCAATATTCGATATCTCTAAATTTTGGAATGAAGGTGTATTTTTATTGGTTACATCGGGTGGATGCATTGGAAGGCCCGGTTTCAAAAATTTTTGCGGTTACAAAAGAAAAAAAGTGAAAAAAAATATTTGCAAATAGTTGAAAATATTTTTTCGGTTTTTGAAAATATTCTATTGTAACCGCAAAAATTTTTGAAACCCGGCCTTCCAACGCATCCAGCTGATGCAACTGATAAAAGTACACATTCCTTCCAAAAATCAAGAATATCGGAACGCACAATATCGAGTAAATGCAAAAACTCGCCAAAAATTTTTTTCAAAAATTGAAGTAAATCCACCCTCAGTGACGATATATGAACAAAAAAGTGGTTTATTACTGTAACTTGAATGGAAATGTAGACTCTTATTAATTGCAAAAATTTATTCAATTTGAAACTGAAATATCAGCGAAATATACATAAAAACAAGACTAATCCAAATAATAAAAGTTTTGTTAAAAAACACGATTGTTTTACTGATCGATTAGGTTGAACTAATTCATTGGCTATGGATAAATGATCCTTCACTCGGATATGTATCGTTGTCATTACGTTCCGTTCTGGTTGTAATACATTTTCATTGAAAAAATCTCCTATGCACTGTATCGATTGGTTATCATCGTCCATTGATACGTTGGTCAGTCGAATAAATAAATAGTATTTCTTAGAGTATCGAATGAACGGTCGTGTAACTTGATCCTGCAGGAAAATAATTTGTACATCTAATTATTATTCGCGTATACAAATTAAACAAACCTTGAGCGATGTATTCCATTTTATCGGATAATCAGCCACGCAATTGAGACTGAGCGAATCGCCTTCTTTGATCATAATATCTACTTCTCCTTGGTATTTTGCATTGATTATTGGCGGAAAAAGAATCTGGCCTATAAAGTTAGTGCCGCTCTCCTCTTTTACCCATTGAACAATACTTTGAGCATTGCGATCACCAGTATACGATTTGGGTTGCCCATTTTTGAAGAATATCAATGTTGGATAACCAGGAATCGAAAATCGTTCGCCCAATTCCGATTCGAAATACGCGTTCACCTTGGCTAATTTAATTTTACTCTTTTCGTCTTTCAACAATTTCGCTGCTTTGACGTATTCGGGTGCCAACGCTATGCTATATCCACACCAAGGAGCATCTAAAAATTATGAACAAAGATTTTATCAATACATATTGCTTCCAAAAAATGTCGTTATTTTCGGTTAAGAAAATTAGCTTACAAAATTGCACTAAAATGTACTGATTATCCTTTAGAGCATCATCGAAATTCCATGCCCACAATACCAAAACGTCGTTTTCTTCTTCATTATCATCATTAAAAAGGTCGTCTTCTTCATTTGAATCAGCGCTAACGCTAAGCGCCAATGCGATCAATAAACAAATCGAAATCAACTTCATTTTTTTCCAACGTAATTTTATTTGCAAAATGTTTTGTGACTGTAAAACGACAAAAAGACAAGATTATTCATATCGAAATTTCATCATTCGTGAGTAACAAAAAATGCTACTGTAAGCCTAAAAAGAATCATCACCTTCGCAACACAAAAGAAAAGATTCAACAAGAGAAATATAAAAGCATACGCGATTATTCAAAACGGAATGGCAAAGATTTCTTGCACTGTTTGAATGATGATAGATATATAATAGATTGATAGTTGATACGATATATTAACTTATAGTTCTTAGAAATGTCATTGTGATGTTATAAAAAGAGCCACATCACACAATACGTCGAATTTCGAATATGTTTGCTGCAAAGCTCTTCAGTAAAAGCTAACGACAGATAAGAGCAATAGAGCAGGTGTTTCTTATCTTATTTTTTGATTGCTCAAAAACAAAATGCCAAAAATTTTTTTATAATCTATCAACAACGTCCGAAGTAAAAAGTAGGCATGCAAGCAAACAAAAAAAAATTTTATTGCATAATTTGATAAACATATGATCAAAAATGACGAGAAACAACAATCAAAGATATGAAATCGTGCATATTTTTTATGATTTTCTCAAACGTTTTTTTCAGCTATTTTAACCGATGTGCTTGGGCGATAATGCATTTTTTAAAATCCGTGTTTTAGATAATATTTTCTAACGTAGCCTATCTTGTTCAGCTTGAAAAAACCTATGAAATCCTCTACTGAAATTCAAACTTACTTTAGCGATTGCTGAGAAAATCAAGTCAAAATCCGAGATGCCATTTGAGCGTGTGGAATACAAACTTGCCAAGGGGGGACCCTTGATAGTTTCAAAGACCAAACTTTTTGTCGCCAATCAAAGGATTTCAAACGTAGGAAGATAGAGTTTTTATTCTGATCAATTATATATAACTTTTAGGTTCTGGTGTATCAATTTCGCCAAGAAATTGGCCATCAAAAAAAATTGGTGGATTACTGCCAATTTAGAAATCATGAAGGGACCCTTGATTTTGTTTGAAAAAAAACTTGTTTTAAAATTTGGCCGCTTTTGTACAAGATCTTATGCCTGTTCTCTTCCGACTGACAATGTTTAATTTAAGCTGAAAATAATTTGTTCAAAAAATTTTTTCCAAGACTCCCCTCTTGGCAAGTTCGTATTCCACACGCTCAAATGGCATCTTGGTTTTTCTCAACAATCGCTCAGTACACCTGTTGATAGTATTCTGCATCCTTTACTGTCCAAAACGATTTATCGCTGAAAAATTCAAATAATGTTGCGCCCATTGAATACACATCGCTGTATTGTGGATGTTTTCGAAAGGTTTAACGACACCTTCGACGCCAATTCCAGCGGAAGGTACATACACGTTCCCTCGAGTGTATTGGTCGAATAAATTGACATTAGAATTTTAAATTCGGCAAGTCCAAAATCAGATATTTAGCTTCAAACCGCTCGAAATCTAAAACAAATGCAAAGTAAAATCTAAGTTACGAAAAAAAGAGCAAATGAAAATTGTTGCAGATCGAAATGAATAATAAATGTTTAAGTGCATGCCAAAATGTTGTCGGGTTTTATATCTTTGTGACAATATTTTGCTGGTGTAAATAAATGAGGCCTCGCCAACACAAACTCGCAATACATTTTTTTCTCTAGATTTATCAACGGATTTTTATTTTTGCAAAACCTTTCCATTGATCCAGTCTATATATTCTACAATGATAAACATTGCTCGTGAAGTGTTTTGTTCTACGATATCCATAAAATGCAAAACAATTTCGTGATGTAAACTCCTTAAAAAGTAAAAAGTAGAAATGGTGTTCGACCTTTATCTGTTTTCTGTATTTACTTACGATTAGTTGTATTTTACACTTAGCCAAGCATGTGATGTAACGTGTGAGTATAACGAAACAAATATGCTCACTTTAAAACTAAAGCCTCCCAGTTGCACTTGTCCTGATATTCAGAATACTGCAGATTAATACGAATTCTGCAAACTTTAACAGGCACTGTTGAACCACGATACGCTGCCAAATATACATCAGCGAGGCCACCACATCCGATCAAATCTCTGGTTTTTAAATCATCATTTAGCATCGCTGAACGATTTGAAGGTGACTCGATAGCTTGCTGAAGGCTTCACATAGGCATAGAAACTAACATAATAATGGAGTTTTCGGCACTTGTTCACTTTAGCGGGTACCAAAACCTTTTTTTCCAAATTTCAATAAAATCAGTATATTCCGATACAGAATTTCATGCTGAGTAAGAATATGCAATTCATATTCGCCCCACATCATTATTTAAAAAGTTACAGCGAAATGTTTGAAAGTTTTATATATATTTAGACTTTGGCTTATGCTTTGGCTAAGGCTTAGGCTTAGGCTCAGGCTTAGGCTCAGGCTTAGACTTAGGCTCAGGCTTAGGTTTAGTCTTACGCTTAGGCTTAGGCTTAGTCTTAGACTCAGGCTCAGGTTAAGCTTAGGCTCAGGTTTAGGCTTAGGCTTTCCCCTCCTCGAACCATTTGCCTAAGCCTAAGCCTAATAATAAACCTAAGGCTAAGCCCAAGCCTGAGCCTAAGCCTAAGCCTAAGCCTAATGAAAAAAATCGAAATGTTTTTATAGGGGGTTCAGATAACAGGAAAGTACCTATATTTGTTATATATTTAAATACCGCTGTAACTTTTTAAATAATGATGCGGAGCGAATATGAATTGCATATTCTTACTCAGCGTGTGATTCTGAAGCGGAATATACTAACTTTATTGAAATTTGGAAAAAAAAATTTGGTACCCGCTAAAGTGAACAAGTGCCGAGTTTTCACATAAATGAAACTGCCGGTAGTTACTTTTTCTTATTTCAGATGATCACAAGCTCAAAACAAAATGTGTCATCAATGAATATGCAGAAGGAGACGAAGAAGACAACGATGACGATGACAACGACGAAGATAACGACAATGAAAAAGTTTATCTAATGATGTTCTGTTTTGCTCATCAATAAAATGACGACACGGTATTGCGCTCGACACCTAGATACCTTTCGTGACATTACCATAGATTTGCGCTTCAAAACAGATATTCGCGTCGTAGATAATCCGTTGCGCAGCGGACTCGTCACGTTTTTTCCGGGTTTGAGATCTTGAAGCGCAATTTTTTCAAATTGTCTAATCATTGCAAACTTTTTGTAATTTCCACTGTTAAGCGAAAGCTTTTTCTCGTTATTTACATATTGGAAAAAACAACAATGCATTAACAAAACAAATAAAATAACAAAAAATAAGCGTTAATTAGATTTGAAAAAAACGCCCTAAGGGGACTCAAAAACAGGTCAAACAAAAAAAGTGACACGGCAACTGTGCAACAGCGCTTTGGCTGGTTGCACCACTGAGCGAGCGCTGTTTTTGGTACGCAAATCTATGGTTCTGTTATGAAAGAAAACTAGAAATCGAACACAATTAATCGAAGAATAATTTTGTTATTTAATATTGAGCAAGACTTCTAAACTTCTTAAAACCAATCTGCTAATACTACTACAAATATAAGTACAGCTACAAGTAAAACTACCACTACAACTGCAACTACAACTTCAACTACAATGCAATTTAAAAGTCAGGTTACAACTGCAACAAAAACTGTGAAGCTACACTACGCTTGTAACTACAACTGCAATTAAAGCTGCAACTACAGCTTAAGTTGCAACCGCGACTAAAACTGCAACTACCAGACCAACAAACTTTATGACTATCGTGTCAACATTTTCCGACCAAAATCGGCTGACATCAACTCAACATATCAACCTATAAAAGTTGGATATCAACTATTTATGTCAACCGGAAGTCAACCTGTAAAAGGTGACATCAACTTTCGGGACGAATTTTGTGACCAAAGGTTGAGTGAACAGATTGGCAAATTATTCTTGACTTACTAAACATTGATCTGTTAACAACTGCACCCTTTTTTTTGTCTGCTGCTCATCCGCTAGGCTTGAGTGCTTCAGTAAGTAGGAATTGGTCTCAAGTAAGCTACCATTGGAAAAAATTTGGCTACTGTAAAACAAAAATAATTCTTTAGAAGCACATGGATTTTTCATAGGTAACCAGAAACCCCTGTGTCGTTACTGACATCGGTAATCATGTACACTTTCATCAGTAACCTAGCCATCTTGCATGGTTTTTGTCATCGGGACCCAATTCACATGGATCAATACTGTAGTCCCCTGATATTAACGTTATTTGAATGGTCGGTTCAACATGTACGTCCTTCACCCGCCGGAAGATGTAGACTTTTGGGTCGAGTTCTACAAAGACTTGATTCATCAACAATGAGTTTACTCTGACCAACAACTGAGTCAATGCGGCTCGGGTGCCAGATTGCTGGGTTTCAATGCCTACAAAGGTTACCAAAGAGGGGCTGGACTAGGCAACTTTTTTGTGAGTCTATTTAGGCGCGTGTTGCCTTTTCTGAAATCAGTGGCTAAAGCCGTCGGCAAACAAGCGTTGAGTACAGGCGCCAACATCGTCAGCGACATAGCTCAAGGGCGAGATTGGAAAGATTCGATGGTCGAACATGGCAAAGCAGTGGCTGGCGACTTGGCTCAAAAGTCTCAAAAGGCTCGCGTCTTGGCTGACGCGTTGAAACCTCAAGGGGGCAAGGGCTTGGGGCAAGAGACCAGCTAAGAAGAGAAAACAGGTCGACCTTGTCAGTCAGTCGAGAAGAAGGGGCGTCAAGCGATCGGTGTCGGTGTCAACCTAAGATGTCAAATTTCTTCTATGATGTCTAACGAGGGAAGTACCCGTGGTGATACCTGCCAAACAAGATGAGGTTTGCAGCAAAGAGACACCTCAATGTGCGAAACTTTTTTATCAGGTTTTTAGCTGCGTATGGTCACACATTCCAGAGATATTTGACCAAAAAAGGTCAAGTTTTTGAACATCTGTATCGCAAAGCAAACTCTGGCAGTGTGGCCTTGGCGTAATGGTTAAGGCGTTGTGTTTTGAGTCGCGAGGTCACAGGTTCGAATCCCAGCGCGGCCATGTGTTTTTACTTTTTGTCCGTCGAGTTTAGTCGGTTTCAAATTATACGATTTTTAAAATTGTTACGACTTTCAAAAATCTTTGCGAATTATGTAAATCTATGTTTATTCTTCTGCGAAAATGCCATTATCGTTGCAAAGTATTGTAAATCGATTTGTCCAACTGTTCAAAAATTGTGAATCCTCGAGCAGCACTCTCATTCATGATCGAGAAGAAATTATTGCCAAGGCTCTTCTCAAAACAGCCGAAAACATGATCACAGAGTACCATGATTATGTCCATGGTCTCGATATCCTGATCGATGATGTGGTCAATGGTTTCAATGCAACAAATGATGGCGGTGCAGCTGATAATGATGATCCCAACTACGATTCTGCTGAAGATGCACAGGCTGGAATGAACATCGGCGGGGAGCATTGGCCCTTTAAAAAAATGAAAGAATTGGTCGAATACAGAATCGTCAATCCACTGCATATGTTGCCTACACTGAAGACGAAATTTCGCGGCCTCAAAAATTACATGCAAATACACCACATTAGCGACATAGTTCAGAAAAATCTCAGATATTGTGATCTTCTAGTGGCAGTTGAGTCTTATGTGTTGACTCAATTCCAAGATGCAAGGTCGCAATTATTGCCCATCCACGATTTAGATTTGAGGCACTGGGGAATTTCAGAAGCCAAGTCGATTGGATTTTAGCAATTCAAAGCCAGCAAGCACTGGATAAATAATTTCAAAAAGAGCACAGAATTACATCTCGCAAAGCTACCAAGATTGTGTCAAAGAAAAGGAAGAAGGCACACTGAGCAATCTCAAATCGACCAATCGATAATTACATTTTGTAATGAAATTTCCTTGCTGGCCTTGCAGTATCCGAAGCATACGATTATGAATAGTGATCAAATGGGGTTCCAATTAGCATATCACTCCTACCTATATGTACCTTATCACATAAAGGTGAAGACTACACACTACTGTCGGTGGTATCGAAAAATAAGATTACTCATTCTTATACGATTCAACCACTTTTGGCAATGGATGGTCAAGCTCGCAGTAAGCTCTTCGTCTGTCTCTACAAACCGCAAGGGCGATTGGGTCCCATCGTAAAGCAGACTTTATTTAATCCATCGAATTTGGAGATCACTTGCAGTCATTCAGGAAAACTCACCAGCAGCCTTTTCAAATACTGGGTCGATCGAGTGCTCGTCCCTGAAATTGATGGATCCTGAATTTTGATTATCGATTCGTGGATGGGTCAGACTATTATCATAACCATTTTACTAATCTGCCTGATGGAAAAATTTACAATCGCTGTCAAGTCCCGCCTAATACAACCGATCAAGCTCAACCTCTAGATACATTCCACAATCGGGAACATAAAGGAGTTGTATGCCATTTTCACAATCACATCACAGTCGATCAATTGGGTATCGATCTGTCTTCATGAAATAATCTGCTGAAACTGCATAGTCTGATTTGGAATCAGTTCAATTCGTCCAAGTTCATTCCAATTGGTCAATATGCATGGTATTCTGCCAGTCTTTGCCCCGATAAGCCACCACCATTTCCCAATGCGACCAAAATTCTGTTTCCAAGGGAAATTGGTTCTTCTTGTTGCACCATAGGTGGTTGCGAGTCTGCTGTGTTCATTCATTGTAGCCATTGTGAGGAGACGTTATGCTTTAATCATTTCTTTGTTGAATTTCATGTTCATGGGGTCACTTACATCATTGGTGTGTCGTAGGCCCAACGTTTCGATGATTGTATGTTGAGAGCACTTTTGGCTCAACAATAAAAGAAAAAGTTGAGCTGTTTGCACTTATAACCGAATATACAGTAAGAAAGCTGTTCTGTTTCGATTTTAACACAATTGCAACTCGAGAAATCTTGACGGACAAAAATGCAAAAACACAGCCGCACGGAGAGTCAAACCTGTGACCTCGCGACTCAAAACTGAACGCCTTAACCATTACGCCAGGGCCACATAGCTAAAGTTGGCATTGCGATACAGATGTTCAAAAAATTGACCTTTTTTGGTCAAATATCTCTGGAATGTGTGGCCATACGCAGCTACGATTACACGAATGTACAAACAGAAGAGTTCGTTGACATCAGCAATCATATGGTCGTCAATTACGCGAATTTATTTCGAGAAATTTGCTCATGGAAGCTTCTTCAACAACTGATCGTGCTCGGCGGACCGAATCGAATCGTTCAAATCGACGAAAGCGTCGTCGCGAAACGTAAGTATAATGTTGGTCGATTGAAACCACCTCGATGGGTGTTTGATTTATACGACGTCGACGCTGGCGTTGGATACATCCAACTTGTGGCGGATCGCTGCGCCGCCATGTTGCTGCCGATCATCGCGAACATTGTCGAACCGAGATCGATAATTCACTCCGATTCGTGGCGCGCGTACACCAACGTCGCCTGTTTGGGTTATCAACACGGGATGGTCAACCACAGTTTGAATTTCGTCAATCCTGTTACCGGTGTCCATACGCAAAACGTCGAACGTTATTGGCGATCGGTAAAGACGAAAATCAAGCGAGTTTGCGGTTCTAACGAATTTTTGTTATTTGGATGAATTTTTGTGGCGTGAGCGATTTGGCACTAACCATAACGAGGCCTTTAATAATTTTTTTTTGCATTTGTCCGAATGGCATAAATTCATGTGGAAATAATTCATAGAAAACGTTTATTGCTTCTGTGCTCTTCGTGTGTACATAAAATAAATACTTATGTTTGTAGCTTTACACTTTGATTCAGCTTTTCGCGAGTTCACGCAGATCACTCAAAAAAGTGTCAGCGTGGAGTTTAGCGCCCGCACACTTGATGTTTCAGCGAAACCCCCATATGCGCCTATGTTATAACACAGGATATTCGAATGGTCATAGCTCGAGCTGTGTTAGTGATATCGAGTTTATCCTCACCCTAAAAGTTTCCTTAGACCCTAAGGTACGAGGCGGTAATAGGGTGGGTTGGTGGGATATCAGCATAGAAAACCTGTAGTTCTACATCTTTATCATAATTAGAATAGCCATGACGAATTCAACTAAGTAACCAGTGTCAGTGGGATTCCGCAGACCGAGTCTGACAACTGTTGTCTATGTTAAAGTTGCATCCTAAAAGACTATGAATAAGTATTTGAAGGTGGGTGATTATTCGAGAGCATAGGGTACTTATATTTGGAGAAGTGTATCGACCGTATGAGAAAAGAAGGAGTTTATCTGGAATATAGAGACAGCTAGCCATTATGTTACTGTTATGTGTTACTGAGGATCTGTCCCTGGAACGCTTTCTATGTCCATAACTTCGAAGGAATAGGCGGTTCCTAAATCCGGCCGAAAAAAATTACCTAATTAATTTCATTTACGTATTTGTCGATCTTGTACTATCCAAGACTTTCCCCATTTATATTCACCTGCAAAACAATATTCAATTGAAATCTAACACACATAACAATTATTAATTAATAAATACAATAAAACAATTTCATAAAATATTATTTGAATCAGTAAAATAATTGAATAAATTACTACCAGTATTAATGATCTACTTGATGCAGATCTTACCGGCAGATTGATATTGCTACTAAATTTCACGATGATGACAAGAGGTGTTTCATGAAATACAATTTCAAAATATGCGTCGGATGTTTTAACTGGACGAAAATACATACGAGCTTCAGCATTACTCAGTAATATCATCACATCATATTTACTTTCAAACTGCAATAAGGGTAAAACTCTGTTCTTTCTATAAATGCATAGTTTCAAATAGTAAAAATTTTGTTTTTCGAATATTTACTGTGAAACTATCCGAAATAACATACGAATGCAGCTCGAAATTTCTGTCGATGTAGATATGAGTGACGGCAGTTACGTCCACTTCCATATCTGTATTGAGGTCGTTCGTATTTATTTTGCAGAAATAGCTATTCTCGAAAATTACCTGAAAGGATTTAAATCACGAAAGAAATCAAACTGCTCTTGTATCATTCGTGTGTTATTTCAACTGCAAAGTATCACGCTCACCGTCATCGTTCTGAATTTCTTTTCAAGTTAAATACGTATGACAAATTTGTTTTTCTTTATGGCAGGCACGTTTTCCGGACACGTTTTTTTTTCAATACAGTTCCTTCGGGTTGTTTGTAAATTTTCAATTTTCTCCCGGCCCAGTCAACAACAATTACGGCTTGCAATGGACTTTTATCAAAATGATGTCCAGTCATGAAGCAAGCTGTACGTTCCAACATTTATGTGTGGACAGTTCAACATGTTTGACAAACTCTAGTTCCTGCCTTGTATTTCTGGATGGATTTTACATTTCTCATTAAAAATGATAGTCGTATCATTAAAAATGCTAGAGTCGTAAAAGTAAAGTTACCATTGGGTGAGTATGCTCGGCTTCGAGGCTTCTGCGCTTCTTTTCTTCTGTTCCAGTTGAGTACACCAATAAAACAAGAATAGAATGGAATTAGTTTGGGTTGGAAAGAGAAAAAAGAGGTCGTTAAAAAATGCGAAATAGCAAAAAATTTTCGAGACAATAAATAGAGTCCTTTAAGTGTAGTACTGCTTCTTTGTCGCAGCTTTTACTAGAAGACATTGGGCATTTTGTCTCATGTTACAGTGACTAAAGTGAAATTCAAATGAGCGAATTGTCTGACGAGGTATAAGTTTGTACAGCATATCCGAAAAAATATCATCCATTTTTCTTAACTAACGGTTGTACACTCACCATTAGTTAGTCGCTCACTGAGATATTTAGCAAAATTTGATATTCTTGCTTTGATAAGACCAAAAGGGTGACTTCAAAACGAAACACTTTTCGTTGTTCGGTAATCTTGCATATGTGACTCGCATGTAATATTAATTTCTGTCTCGCTTCTATATAAGCATCGCTCGTCTCGGTGCCCTTTTGCAAGAAATATTCTCGCAATGCGAGAGCAACTTTTTCCACGCGTTCATGTAAATTGAGTTTCCTTGTTCCTCGCCACATGCTAATATGCAGTCACTCTTTATTCGGTCATACATAATTCAGCGGCTCATAGTTTAGTAACGCATTGTTCAGGAGCGCGTCATTCAGTTGTTCAACCTTTCATCATCAGTCGCTCGATGTTCAGTCGTTTGTCGTTTGGTCAGTGATCATTTGGTTCCTCAAAGTTCATTCGCATCATTCATCATTCAGTCGATTCAATTTAGTCACTCACCAATGTGTCACTCACCATTGAGTTATATCATACTACTCATTGCCTAGGTCCATTAAATTTATGCAGAAGCTCGTATGTTTTTCAACTGTACCATGTTCAGAAGAATATTTAGTTTACAGAGTGCTTTGATAGGTAACGAATATTTAGTTTACAGAGTGCTTTGATAGGTAACATACAGATTCAGATTCACTTTCAGCTTATCAAATTTGACAATACATTGTATCTCATCAAAATATGTATGTGTCATGAGTTACCTCAGGGGGCTATTTAGCATCTGCCGAAGGCAGCAATTTTTGTTTGCCTCGATATAGAATGAACAGCTTAGCCTAGCTTGTATATTTCAGTGACATTTCACTGAGAAAGCTCACCAATAATCGAATAAATCAGTGATTGCTGATTGTTAATCGAAAATAGAACAAGCATGCTTTTCCTTTTCCTTTTCTGATTAGCATTCTTTTTTTTTCTTTTTCTTTTTTTAGCATGCACCATATAAATCAATTGCAATGAACCTGTGTGTTTCATTTCCATTTGAGGCAAATACGTGGTGCAGTCCCGAATGAAATCTTACAATTCGAATTCTACACTAATCCTGTTAATTTGCAAAAAAAACTGAATTAAAACGACCTCTTCATCAATGCCGTTTCTACCATCAGCTATCGAGAGCCAGTTACTTGAATTTATTGAAGGAAAATTAGCAGAATGGTTAAAAACTCAGTAAATATAATACAGGCACACTGATTTTCAAAAATTTCAGGTGTAGATAATGCAGATAAGGGCAAAATTATAAGTCGACAATATAAGATAAATATTCAAATGAGTTGGTAACAATCATTCTATGTACCGGTTTCCTTCATACGCCACACTTTCCTAAATCCTGAAAGCGTTACTGTTTTAAATAAGGGAGAAAGGTTCTCACCACTCATGAAACACTTAAATCGCGTCAGTACTTACAGAGTGTAGCAGCATCGCAATAACCCCACATGCAGAAATCCCATTGCTGACATTTATAACCAGGGGCACACACTGCGCAGACGCCCAAACATGGGCAACCTTGAGTACCACCAGATGAGCAAACAAGATTTTGGCAATGGTTTGAATAGCAATCCTCATTTTGACTACAACTGCCACCATCGCACATACCCATACAAAACCCAGATGATGAATTCAATCCGCATTCGAGGCAATCATGAAACCCATTTGTGCATTGACTGTCTGATGAACATCTGTACAACCATGGGTTATCGCCTATAAAGGCAAAGTTAACAGTGCTGTGTGAAAAATTGTAACATTAGTGTAAAAAACTGCTTTTAGCATCCAATGCAATTTTGTTCACATTCAATCCTACTTTTTTTCCAATGTTGCGTGTGCGGCAGTTGGTTAGCAAAAGTTTTTTAGGAAAAATTCTGTTTGATATTTTGTTTCATTGCATAGGTACTACAGCTGTTAATTAAGTAGCCATCTTAATTCATGTTAACGAACTCGATGTACATAATTGTAATGTTACTTTATTAGTCTGTGGTTATAGTAGATATTACATTATAGTTGATAGATTGCATCAAGATTTTGTTTGCAACTCCTACTAAAATGCTAAAAGGATATGCTAACTGAATGGTATCGTTAGTTATACTAAAAAGGTAAGCTGATTTCTAGGCACACTTATACCAGGCGATAGCTAAGTGGATTCTGCCCAATTATATTTGCTGTTCTTAGCATGCTTTGGTAATGCAATGATGCTTAGACAAAATTCACGCGAAATGGTCCACCACAAAATCATGCTTTATTGCAGCAAAATTGCCTTCCAAAATATTGTAACAATTATTACTTGGTATGTTATTTATAGTTGTTGTTGGCATGATGATGCTCGTTGTGGTGACTGAAAAAATTGCAAAGAGAGAGTTTCTCGGCACACTCATGAAGCACTTTAATCGCATCAGTACTTACAGACTGTGATAGCATCGCAATAACCCCACATGCAGAGTTCCCATGGCTGACATTTATAACCAGGGGCACACACTGCACAGTCGCCCAAACATGGGCAACCTTGAGTACCACCAGATGAACAAACACCATTGTTGCAATGGTTTGAATAACAATCCTCATTTTGACTACAACTGCCACCATCGCACATACCCATACAAAATCCAGCCGATGAATTCAATCCGCATTCGAAGCAGTCACGATACACTTTATTACATTGACTGTCCGATGAACATCCATACAACCATGGATTGCCACCTATAAAGTGCTACATAAAAAATTGCAGCGTTAGTGTAATAAAGTGCTTTTAGTATCCAATGCAATGTTGTTCACATTCAATCCTACTTTTTTTCCAATGTTGCGTGTGCGGCAGTTGGTTAGCAAAAGTTTTTTAGGAAAAATTCTAGCTGATATTTTGTTTTATTGCATAGCTACTGCAGCTGTTAATTAAGTAGCCATCTTAATTCAGGTTAACGAACTCGATGTAAATAATTGTAATGTTACTTTATTAGTGTGTGGTTATAGTAGCTATTACATTATAGTTGATAGATTGTATCAAGATTTTGTTTGCAACTCCTGCTAAAATGCTAAAAGGATAAGCTAACTGTGTGGTATCGTTAGTTATAATAAAAAGGTAAGCTGATTTCTAGGCACACTTATACCAGGCGATAGCTAAGTGGATTCTGCCCAATTATATTAGCCATTCTTGGCATGCTTTGGTAATGCAATGATGCTTAGACAAAATTCATGTGAAATGGACGACCACAAAATCATGCTTTCTTTCGTCAAAATTGCCTTCTAAAATATTGCAACAATTATTACTTGGTACATTATTTGTAGTTGTTGTTGGTACGATGACGCTCGTCGTGGTGACTGAAAAAATTGCAAAGAGAGAGTTTCTCGGCACACTCATGAAGCACTTTAATCGCATCAGTACTTACAGACTGTGATAGCATCGCAATAACCCCACATGCAGAAATCCCATGGCTGACATTTATAACCAGGGGCACACACTGCGCAGGCGCCCAAACATGGGCAACCTTGAGTACCACCAGATGAACAAACAAGATTTTGGCAATGGTTTGAATAGCAATCCTCATTTTGACTACAACTGCCACCATCCCACATACCCAAACAAAACCCAGACGACGAATTCAATCCGCATTCGAGGCAATCATGAAACCCATTTGTGCATTGACTGTCTGATGAACATCTGTACAACCATGGGTTATCGCCTATAAAGGCAAAGTTAACAGTGCTGTGTGAAAAATTGTAACATTAGTGTAAAAAACTGCTTTTAGCATCCAATGCAATTTTGTTCACATTCAATCCTACTTTTTTTCCAATGTTGCGTGTGCGGCAGTTGGTTAGCAAAAGTTTTTTAGGAAAAATTCTGTTTGATATTTTGTTTCATTGCATAGGTACTGCAGCTGTTAATTAAGTAGCCATCTTAATTCGGGTTAACGAACTCGATGTAAATAATTGTAATGTTAATTGTAATGTTGGTTGAAGCGCTCATAGTCGGGTGAATTGATTGATTACGCTATAAAACTGGAAAGTGCTGTGGTTCGATCCTTGTTGCAGCAGTGTTTTTGTTGTTTTGTTGTCAGATTTGTTATCAAAGCATAGAGGTAGCAATACCCTTGACTATGAGCGCTTCAACCAACATTACAACTGATCGTGCCCTATATTGTTACCATGCTATTTTGGTGGTCACTTTTCTGACCACTGGGCCATCTGCAGCACATGTCCGGCGCGTTTTCGTACTATCTATTGTCCTGCCTACACAACCCACCTACTGTAATCGAATTTTCTAGCTTGCAGACGACCCGAGTCCGTTCCCTTGTGAGTGGTATCATTAGTTAAACTAAAATGGTGAGCTGATTTTCTAGGCACACTTATACCAGGCGATAGGTAAGTGGATTCTGCCCAATTATATTAGCCATTCTTAGCATGCTTTTGTAATGCAATGATGCTCAGACAAAATTCATGTGGAATGGTCCACCACAAAATCATGCTTAATTGCGTCAAAATTTCCTTCTACAATATTGTAATAATTATTACTTGGTATGTTATTCGTAGTTGTTGTTGGCACGATGACGCTCGTTGTGGTGACTGAAAAAAAAACGAACCTGTCTCGACAGATGTTGTTGTGGAAAATGAAAATGAGAAGAGCCGGTGAAACATTTTCACTTTCAGTAGGACATATTTTTCACTTACCGATGGCATCGCAATACCCGCAAACACCATTCATCCTACAAGTGTACCCATCAGCACATTCAGCGCAGCCGGCACATTCAGCGCAGCCGGCACATTCGCAACCTTGCATTCCACCAGTCGAAGCGCAAACACCTTGGTTGCAAATATTTGTTGCACAATCTTCATTCTTCGTGCATGACTCATAACCACACAATGAGTCGCACACACCGTACATCGGATTGCAAAGATATGAGCAATATTGAAGTGCATTACTGCACTGACTGTTATTTGTGCATGGATACAAAAAAGGGTTGCCATCTCCAAAAACATGTAAATTGACTAACTAAATGTTAAAAAGTAACAATTGCGATTGAATACCTTCATAACTATTATTTTTGGATGAAACATTTTCACCATGACCACCGACATTTGATGCTCGCCTTAGCAATTTTCCATTTGCTGTTGATAAAATGCAAAACAAAATCGTAAACACTTCGTATTTTTGCATAGTGATAGGGCAGACATAGAACAGAAGGCTGACGAAAAATTAGCAAACGAAAAAACTTGTTTGAAGTTATCAAAACTAGCAGTTGGGTTCATCCATACATAATTCGACGCTGATAAGAATATTTTATGCAATAGAATTGAAGAGCTGCATGCAAAAAGTCCATAAGTCACATTTTGGCGATTTTGAGTTAAGCACACTTTCTATGCCAACCTTTAACGCTGAATTTAATGGTATCATTTTTTTGCCGTAAAATAGACGTTAAGTACGTGCATTTTAAAGTCGGATTTTGCTATTTGATGAAATTTCCCTGCAAAAAGTCCATAAGTCACGA
>JAQGBA010001218.1:0-17380 GCA_034698125.1 Prionchulus punctatus | reverse complement strand
GTGAAGAATGTGCTTTGTCAAACTTGCTCAGATATATAGCTGTTCTATGTTATACTTTTATATGCTTTAAAATTCATGCTTGCTGTTGTGGTTGATAGAAACCTAAAAATTCTGTAAATAGAGTAAAATACATCACTCAGAAATGTTGTCTGCATGATATTTCGTTAAAAATATGCTGGGGTCAGAAATGACCCCAAGTGGCCACCAACGTGATTTTTTTTAAGCCGGTCACATAAGGGTTAAGAATGGCCCCCATGCCAGTATAACCACTTTGAAAAGCAGAAATAGCCATCATTTCTGTTCAATAAAATGAAAGCAATAGACCATTACATAATTTGATATCAAATCGCAGTACAATTAAATCCAATTATAATATTATCCAAAGTGAAATGAAAGAAAACACCGCTGCAAGAAAAATTCAGTAGCATTTTCATTTTGTCCAGTTTTATTGACTGCAGACATTTTTTCAAACTTTAATTCGAGGTTAATTATAATCACAGGTTTCCATTTTCCATTTGGAGAAGTCATCATGACGCATAAAAATATGTCTGTTGACGTCAAGGTTTCAGAGTCGAAGCCAATGAATAACCCGAAACCTCATTGCTGGACGATTGTCGACTGTAGTGTATTTTATTTTTATCCATACGATCGTCATCCTTCCATCTTCACAACAAAAACAAAAAGCGACAAAATTTTTGTTATCCTTTGCCATGACATTTTGCTTTCCAGATCGCTGTTAAGTTTTTTTGCTTCATAATGTGACGTGAGCTACTTTTGTGACTGTATTTTAAGTTGTATGTTACAATATAATACAAGCGATATGTATGAGCCCTGTTTGCTATTATTATTTATTTGGCATGTATTAGTCAATTCGTTAAGTACATGAGTGTCGCTCATTCAAGGAATTAATTGGAAGGAATTGACTCATTGGGAGAAGACAACGGAGCTATGTCAATAGAAGAGAGATGCATGCGAATCAATTAGATCAAAGGAGAAGCCGCATTTACCAGGATAGTGTTTTAGTCGCCTCGGCACCTCTACTAGCCATGTACATTAGCGGTTTCCTCGCTTCTACCAGCCCTGCATATTATCAACAGGTCACCGCTTATCGCCCACTATTACTAGAGACACGTATTATTGCGTGACACGTGCCACACATCCATAGTGGACGTGCTGTTACAGTAAGTGACTGTTTGGCGTAGGCAGGTTAAAGCTGAGAAAAGCTGAAGCGCAGTGAAATACACTAGGCGAAAGGCTGATAAAGAATTTGAGAATTTGATAACAATTTTATTCGGCAAGCAATAAAAAAGTTGCAACAATTTTACATTATTGAAACTTATTGACTACAAATAGGCGAATTCCTCGCTGGACGTGAGGATGACCATTCGCTTCATTCAGCCGCTGTAAATTCAACGTTCGACTGCCGGTAGCTTGTTAATCCGACGAGCGTAAGTATTCTATTTTTTTGTTAAATCTAATACCCGATACAGTTTTTCAAAAAAAATTTGCTGCGTTTCCATCATTTCATATTCCAAACGTAACTTGAGACCAACTGAAACGCTTATTCACTTTTGTGTAATCTTGAAATTGGCTAGTAGTTTATTTTTTGCGCGGATAAAACAGTTTTATCCAGTCCATACTCATCCGCCCCCATTCATTAAAACCGAATTGAGATAAGTGACACTGGTAGTGTAGATATAGATGTGCGTTTTAGTTACTCACTATATGTTTTCGTTAGGTTGATAATAAAACAAACATAGTCCAACCATCGAAACGGATCGTACGAGGTGACTAATCAAGTTGTTGATAGTTGGGACGGGCAAAAACGTAAGACAATAAACATCATCCAGACCATTCCTTTCGTTAGTATTTTCGAACGGTTCACCAAAAAATCAGTGCACCTACCGTGAATTATATGTGAACAATTTCAACTGAGCGGAGGTAAAATGGAAAACGACAATCATACGTTCGCATGCGAAATTCTGCTTGGATTCTCGGGTACCATGGCCGCGAGTACCTTGCTCTATTGGTTGCTGTTGATTTGGTACTGCTTGCAGTTTCCATGGTATGGATTTGGAAATCGATTGAAGAAGATGAGCGAACAGTTTCATTCAAAAATTTGTTCAGTGAGAATATCGATCGAGTCTGTATAATGGAAGAACAAAGGGAACCCGATCTTGAAATATTCGAACTGAAATCTATGGACGACTTTATTAGTACCACCAACCTGCAAATCGTCAGAGGCAAACCTGTGCATCTGAATCCACCACTGCATGTAGCTATTCCAGCTTCCGTTATACCCTTTAAATGGGCTAGGTCCTTCTACAGTCATCACTTTATCGTGCACATGATAACGAGACTAGATGCTGATGACAACGAGTCGAATTTAGATGACTACAAGTTTTCAACGTATGAATATGACGGAGCATTTTCCACTTGGCATTTAATTAAAACGTGTCAACTGTGCAGCGGGCAGGTTAAAGCCAAGGAGCGATTCTTTTCAGCATTAATGAAGAATGTGGGCTCGATATTCCTTATTAAACATGCCAAAAATATTTGCGCATCACTCGATGATGTCAATGAAAAATTTCTTAAGATGCGCAACGAACCATTATGGATGCCTATGATGAACAATTGTGAACATTTTTGCCACTTTTTATTGCTCGAAGACCACATTTCTTACCAAATTCTTTATCAGCCACTCGCTAAATGTATTTTGCTGCGTGCAATTGGTATCATTTTGTTCGATCGAATCAGCATATTTGGAATACTTCAAGGCTTAGCTATTGGATATTTTTTCTTTCTTCCTCTTTTACCTACTTTAGACAAAGTGCAATTTTTGTTACTCTATATTTTGTATACGATGCTCTTATGGTTACCTTTCATCATTAAGTTTGTTTACATTTTGGTTGTTAGTGGTCGCAGAAAAATTTCTCCCTCAAGCAGAAGGCCGCAATTGCTTCTTGATATTTTCGAATATACAGAATCTATGATATTTTTATGTCTTTTTGTTTATTTACCAACATATTTGCAAAAATCGATTTGCAGTAATCAATCCATGCTGGTTATTTTAATTATCAGGGTTTTAATTGCATTTTTTGCTTTCGGTTTGATTCATGTAACTGTTTTGGGCTTCTATGATCACTTACATCATTTGAGCTTGAGAAAAAGTATGAATTTTGTTGTCGCGCCATTAAATGTACAGAACACACATTGGGATGATTCGAGTCAACTTTTATGTATTTTTGGTTATCAGTCTCGTAGGCTGATATTTATGATAAGTTTAAACATTTTTAACATACTTGCAATTACACTATCTCTATTCTTTATTATTTATTATATATTATTATTTTGATCAGTACCTCATGTGATAAATATGTTAAATTTACTTTGCTGTTTTACCGTATCTTAATTATGGTTTATGATATTCTTTGGATGATAATTTTTATTTCCGACTTTTAATAATTGCCTACCTTCAGGTTGGATGAAAATCTTAATTGCCTGGGTCGAGACAATATGGTATTCGAGACAATATGGTATGCTTTATTACGACGTCCAATATAAATGTTTTATTATTTTGTCGAATATTTTGTTTGAATGTATTAATTTACGATTGAAATTTATTATATTATATTCACAGTATTTGTCTTGAAATTGCAAAATATGCGTACAAATCACTGGAAACTAACTAGATTTTGATAATTGAATTTAATAAAATTTAGTTTGGAAAAGGTAAGTTAAAAACGTTTACAGGACTAAAAATAAGAATGATAGGGAGCCTCGAATGGAAAAAGAAACAGGTGTCAATGGATAAAGTTAAAATTCCTGCCTGGAAAAGGTAAAAGTAAAGAAAACATACCGTATTTATTTGAAAAGACTGTGCGCTTTCTATTAATTCAACACCTTTTTTAATGCGCGGTCTATTCATTCATATCCATCAATTGCTAAGTGGTAATGTAAAAATAATGGAAGTAAGGTATAAATGTTCTTCGATGAAGAAGCCCTTTGTACACGTTTTACCTAATTGTGACAGACTGTTTATGTTTTGGAACACATTTTGATAAGTTATTGCATGCATGCACTGCAATACACTCTATTGTGGAATTCCTTGAATAGACTGCGTGCGGTCTATTAATTCAACACCTATTTTAGTGTGTGGTCTATTTGAGGGGGCGGTTTGATCAAATAATTATGGTAAATATAAAAATTCAAAAATATTGGGTGTAGTCTGAATGGAATATGATTATAGCAGCACTACTATGGCTATGCTGAGCACTTACTGATTGATGAATCAATTTCTACAGTATTTAAGGCCGAAATCAGTTCCTCATCATTTCTTTTAATACAAATCTTCTACATTATATAACATTTTCTAATCAAAGCCTGACGAAAGTCGGGCCAAAGAAGGGAATCCGCCATAGTACACTATTGCACAAAAAAATGCATCAGCCTCGAAAATGCACTATTTTGGTGGTTGAAGCAACACTGCGTGCGACGACGTGGAGCTATGTTAATCTAATTAGGCTCATTTGATAGAGAATTTTAAACTCTACAAAAGGCATTTAAACAGAATGAAATCAATTTTAATACTCAGTCACCACCATGAGAACAGGCAACCACTGCAAAACGCTTTGGGAGATCATTGATGAGCTTTTCGATATCACCACAAGAAATCGATGACCACGCGCTCTGAACAGCCTTCCACAATTCATTCTTGTTTCTAAAACGTTGCTACTCGATTTTCCTGCCAATAATATCCCAGACATTCGCAATCAAATTCAAGTCCGGGCTCTGCGGTGGCCAGTCTTGCATAACCCGGATTTGCTTTTCGTCGATTTCATCATGGCTTTCGAGGTATGGCAACGGGCTCCGTCCTGCTGATAGGTGAAATCGTTATCAGGGAAGACGTCTTCTAAATATGGAATGAAAAACGATTATAGCAGTTCCTCATAGACGCCCGAGTCCACAAGTGGACCAACGCCATGCGAACTGATGCAGCCCCAAACGAGAATGCCACCACCATTAAACTTAGCCGTTGATTTAATGCAATCCGGTCGCAGTTGTTCGCCAGATCGTCGCAAGTAGTTCTGCGGTCGATCCGAAAACAAACAAAACGAAGATTACTGTACGGAAGTAATCAAGCGGCATCTTCAGTTGTTTCTTTCGCACGTCCCAGAACTTTTTAATAAACGTCAGCCGCTTTGCTCGATTCTGAGCTGATAGTAGTGGTTTTTGACGGCAGCGATAGCTGTAAATGTTCTCGGATGCCAACCGACGAGCTACAGTCATCCGGTATATAAGCATACCCAGGAATTTATCACTTTCTTATTCATTTACCCACTTTCTGACTGTCTGTATGTATGTTCCATCCATCCATCCATCCCGCCCGTTCCGTCCTTTTCATTTCACTGTCTAACTGCGTGAATGTGCGCTCTCTCCATCCTGTCTGTTCTATCCATTTCATTCCGCTGTTAGACTGCCGCATAATGTGCAGTAAGCCTATTAAAGTAGCAGCTTTGCGCACTTGCATGCGCCTAATTCAAGCTGGGAAAGCTGGGATGCCACGACGGGAAAGTTGATAAAGTCATCATCACACATCTAAAAAGTCAGTGGAATTGTGTTATTTTTGTTGCATTTATTTTTTCGATAATTGTTTACTTTATTTGACATGAAGTATGCAAAATTTATTTATCACATGGAATATATCTGGTGTGCCATAAAGAATGATACTCAAAGATTTTTTAGTATAAAAAATTCAGTTTTAATGATAGACTGATAAAAGTCATTTCAGGGTAAAGAGCATGCAATTCTGCTTAGAACAACATATTTTTATTTTCTATAATAATTTTCCCCATTTGTACAAACTCGATTTAACCGGACTGTCCATTTTTTACAACTTTCTAATATCACATTCAAACGAATTCCTTGACTGCTCGCTTCAATTCGATCTGTAGAGTCTGTTTCGACTTGACGCGATCCCAGTGCATGGCTTGAACGAATTCGTCCCAAACGCAATAGTTTAACGGATTCAAATCCGGACTATTGGGAGATCAATTGCGACAATTTGTGAGTATGAGCTCGGGCGCCATCCTGTTGGTATGTCCAATTATCACCGAATACGTTATTGCCATACCTCAATGCCACTGGCAACACTTCCTTGATGTAACGGGCATGATCGACAGTGCCTTTGTCCAAAATGACCAATGGGCTTACACCTTTCGAAAACACACGGCTAACCAAACCATGAATTTTTGCGGAAATTTTTGTTTTGGCTTTATGCCACCATTACTGTTGGCTTCATCACGATTTGGAGCCCATATTCGATCGTTTTGGGCATGTAGACGCCGTCGATATCGAACATTTTTTCATCCGAAAAAAGAATTTGCATTGTGTCACTTTTTTTGAAATGATTTCGAACCCAATTCGCGAACACGACTCTTTTCGCTTTGTGATTGTCTGGCAAATATGGAGTGACGACTTTTTGTAGCAAATTAATCTGAGATCTTCTTTTAATACTCGGCGAATACTCGTTTTCGACACAGCGAGCTCGTTGGCCAGTTTTTGAGAGGTCACTCGTTTTTTCTTCCTAATCGACCTTTGACCCTTTGAATAAGCTCCCTGGTCCTGATGGACCTGGGTCGGCCAGGAGATTTGTGCAAATCGATAACCCCATTTTCGGCGATCATTTTGCACCATCGTTTGACCGTCGGAAGGCTAACCACGCCATTTAAATCTTTAAAAATCTTCGTCGGCCCATCGCCATTTTGGCGTTTAGAAAATACGATTTTTTGAATGTCCGAACTTTTCATGGTCACAAGCGACTTGTGTTAAGAATAAAAATAAGAGCTTAAGCTATCCTGACCAGAATTTCGCGCTGATTTCATTGAACCTACTGTAATTTACAAAACCCTGTTTTTTGTTTTTTTATGATTGATATTCAGTTAGTATCATTCTTTATGGCACACCCGATAAAAGCAATTTGAAAAGCATAGTTTTGAAAGCAAAAGTTTAAAAAAAAGTTCAAAGTTCATTCAAGTCGTTACTGGCAAACAGTTTTCGATTAAATGGTTTCAAATGTTCCCTGAGCCATCTTTGTATGTTTGCCAGTATGAAAAGTCGTCCAAGTAAGCGTTCGAAAGCTAAGTGTTCGACTGAGTGCATTCTATGCATTCACGCAATTCGTTGCTTGAGCAAATCCCATAAGCCTTCAATGGTATTTGTAAATTCCTTCATGTGCTTCACTGATTTGCGCTGGTAACCAAATTTGTCCAAGAAATCGTAAGTGGCTAACCCGTCGTGATATACCCTGACACTATTTTTTATGTACTTCGGAATGATTGGCAGCAGTGCATCGTGTGAGTTGCTGGTCACTATTTGGAACGCGCACTTCATTCCAGAACATTCCACAATTCCAAGTCGTTTGCTTTCCAGTGCCTTTATTGTTCTTGCATTGTTTACCGAGCCAAGCTTCGTCGATCTCTACTTCTTCATAGTGAACGTTTGCACAGGCGAACAGTAAAGGATTTCGCAACATGTAAGACGACATTCGATTCTGACAATTTTCGTAAAAATTTAAAATTGATCACTTTGCAATATTGTTGGGTGAAATATATCGTTCTACTAAATAAGCGGGAGTGTCGGTACAAAAAAATATATCAGCTACAGGTTGTACTTCAATCGGCAAGTGATTTGTTGTCGAGCAAAGATTTCCGGCGCAATGTTGTAGTGCCATTGCGTAATTTGCAGCTCCATCGCCACTTGTCACTTGTTCTTGTCAAGTTAATTTCTAACTGACATTTGTTGCATGAAATGGCGTTGCAGAGAAGCAAGTGTTGTTGCAGGTACTTATTCAAATCGTTGCAAACAAGCAGCAGCGGCGATTTTGGAAATTTCGACTTGTTGATTCATCTCCATAATTGGCAAATCCGCTCGAACAACTGAATTCATTACTCACTAAAACACATTCCACTTCTACAGGGTGTCCCGTAAACACCCCCCCCCCCCCCATAGAAACCTACTTTCAGACTAGCTAGTGCAAAATTTGATACACCATCTTGTATAGCAGTGTTTCTCAAAGTTATGGCATTCGCGTACCACTTGGAGGGTAATCAAAACATACAAGAACCACTAATTTAAGGGAGTTAAACCGGTATAGGAAAATGGTGACAATCTTTCAAAAATGATAGGCAAACAGAATTTTACTTTGAACATTAACTACTTTAATCACACATTATAGTATTTAGATATGAAACACAGATAAATATGTTAGGTTAGTCGACAACGGCTTTGTACTTGTTCAAACGAGGTAAGTATCTGGCAAGTGTAAACAAATGTAAGAGTGGGGCAAATATGCGATGCAACTTGATTTGTTTACGAAAATACTCGCGCAACTCAAGTGACTGGTGGCCAGTCAACCTGAAATCAGCAAACAACCTGCGTACCACCTATTGGATGGTCGCGTACCACACTTTGAGAAACACTGTTGTAGAGAATTTAATTCAGGGTTCAATGGTGTACGTTTCATAAAAATTGCAAAAGTGGAAGTCCTTCTATGGGCAAAAAACGAAAACGACTCAGAAAATTGCAAACAAAAAGTGACAAAGAAAACCAGATTTTCAAAAATCAGTGTGCGACCACCTGCTGCATCTCTGATCGGGCATCGAGAAAAGCATATTTTGAAACAGTTCTTCATTGAATTCTAATTCAGATAGCACAATATTCAAATTTTTGAGCAGAGTATCATGGGATAGTGCCTTTTGCCTTCTTCCTGTGCATGATGAAGCACCTTTATTTATGTAGCACCACCTGCAATATTTATCAAACCCAATATATTCCAAAAGAAATACAAAAAATGTACAGTGTATAAAAAAGTGACGGTCCATCAAACTATTAGGACTTTGAAAGTCGTCTCGCGTAATAATACGAAGAATACACATGCAAAAGCAAGGAAGAAGTGAACGATATTCGTTGCTTTAAGAATCCAATTAGGAAGATGTTCCCGAATGATGAGATTTCGTTCGAATCATCAGAATGGCATTCCGGACCAACGAATGGCATGGGAATTCATGTGCTCGCAAAAGCCTGAAACTGTTACTTAAAATAGCGGAAAGCAGAAAGTGGAATGGAACACTTCCAAAAAAAAAACAATCAGCTTGGAAAAAAACTTGGACAACGATCAGCTTTTCGGCATTAATGAAGAAAGCGGGCTCGATATTCCTTAGTAAACACGCCAAAAATGCTTGCGCCTCGCTAGACGATGTCGATGAAAAATTTCATGATATGCGCAATGAACTGTTATGGATGCCTACGGACAACAATTTCGAACATTTTTGCAACTTTTTATTGCTCCAAGAGCATATTTCTTGTCAAATTCAGCCGTTCAGCTAAATGTATTTTGCTGCATGCAATTGGGGGCGTCATTTTGTTCAATCAAATCAGCAATTGAAATACTTCAAAACAAAGCTATTGTATTTTATTCTTTTATTCATTTAATGGCGCGGGAAAAAATTCATCCTTTGTCTCAAGGTCAGATGATTTATGTGATCATAAAAGCCAAAAAAAGTTACATGAATCAAACCGAAAGCAGAAATGCAATTTAAAAGCTGATAATAAAAATACTTAGCATGGATTGATTTCTGCAAACCGATTTTCGCAGGTAGAGCTGCAAGTATCCTGGCAACACAACACAAATACACATAAATATTATGCATTCTACAACTTCGAAAAAATCACGAAACGATTGCTGCACTCTGCTTGAGGGAGAAATTTTCCTGCGATTACCATAAACATGACGAATGGAAATAGAGCAGGAGTAAGTATGTTAAAAATGAATAAACTTATGATAAATATCAACCTACGAGACTGATAACCACAAATACTGATTTTGACTCGAATCATCAGCTTTTTTACTTCCTTTAGACAGAGGGAGTGGCGCAATTCTTTCGCAGGTAAATTGTCGACTGTATGATTATGAGGCTGGTTAGTTGCAGCCAGCGTCACATACAACATATCCAGATGAACTGTGGCGACGACAGGTCTTCATAATATCTGACAAACACTCTTTCATGATTAAATGAGACTATGACATATGGTTCCGTTTTCGTCCTTGCTGAAATGTTTGTCTTTAAACCAAATGGATTTCCAAATTCAAGTTAACACGTATTAATGAGAATAGCTATAATTACTTCCATATTTATTCTAATAAGAGGCGTGTCTCTTACTTTTTCAATGCAACTGAAGCTGTGTCTCTTATTAGAGGGCGTCTCTCATTGTCAATCAATTAACAACGATGTAAAATACAACTGATTTTTTACCATAAATTTTTGTAATTGTACAGTATTTTGTTTCTTTAACGGCTTTCAATTTATAATCGAAGGAATATTTTTTTAAATATTTTTGTGATGTTTCGGACATTTTTCTCATTCGATAAACTAGGTATGCTTACTTTGGGTCGCCAGCAACAGACTCACTTTAGAAATGCATTTTTGCGATCAATTGTTTGTTGTAGAAATCCTTTAATTAGAGACGCGTCTCTCTTTAGAGGGTGTCTCTTCATTTTTTAATGCGACTGAAGGTGTCTCTCATTAGAATAAATATGGTAAACGGATTCCTGTAAGATTCTTGTAGGAAGGATGTCTATGTCTGTAGATTCTTGTAGAAACGATGAGCAGGCGTCTATGCAGCTGAATATACTGCAAACTGATTGGGCAAATGAAGGGGAATTGTCAATTCGAGAGCTCGTTGATCCATGCTTTTTGTAGGTTACGAACGCAAAGGGTGGCTGAAAAAAAAAAGATTTCCCGTGATAATTGAAAAGTTCCACCATCATCACCTAAAACCCACTTCCACCATCAACAATTACAGCCAATAACCTACCACCACTACCAGCCACAACAACCAGTCACCCATCACAGCCATTATCCAACTAACCCGCTAACATCCACCAACCATCATGGCATGACACAATTGTACAATTTGATAGCAGCATAGATTTCGATTCCTGTATTTGATCAATTTAAATTTCTACTTGAGATTAGAAGCAACCATTGTAGGAAAGTGTGATGGATTCGTACGATCATCAATTGAACGACATAATCCGAGCAAGCCGCTGACTTTAGCTTTATCGAAATTGAACAACATATTGAAGACGACATTTAAAAAAATCTAGCCATTGACTTATAAATCTATTTTAATAAGTTTCTTGTGTATTTGCACGTTCTTAGTTGAGAGTATTTTGTAATATGTGTGTAATAGGTGTGATGTTTTTTAAATTTTGATCAGTACATTATCTGGCGATTTGCATATGGTTGATACGAACAAAGCAGTTCAGATATTTCTAGATCTTACTCCCATCGCTCTTCCAATATTTGGGTTCCTTCGTCATTATCATCGAACCAAAATTTCGAATGAAATTGAAATAGACTACTCCCTTGCTGGACACGAGTGACCTTTTACGAGTATGATCAGTTTGCCTAATGGACACATGTCACTCTTTAATCCTCGACAGTCCGACACTTGTTAATCAGGCGTATGTGGATTTCTGACACTTTTCTGTTGAATCTAATACCTGATATCTGATACGGTTTTTCAAAAAGCTTTAGCTACGTTTCTATCATTTTATGTTCCAAACGTAACTTGAAAGCGGCTTAAAAGCGGCTTTTTCAATTTTATGAAATCTTGGAATTGGCTAGTAGTTTATTTTTGATGCAGATAAAACATGATCATAATTTCCGATTGATAGAGGAAACTAGTAAAACCAAAGTTAATCAAGGAGTATTTAAGAAGTGTTGACGACAAGTTATACTGTTCGTTGAATTATAGCTGGACGATTTGAATTGAGCAAGCGGTAAAATGGAAAGCGGCAACAATGCATTCACCTGCGAATTTATTGTAGGATTTTCGGTTACATTGGTCGCGAGCACCTTGCTCTATTGGGCGCTGTTCAACCTTCGACGGTCCGACACTTGTTAATCCGACGAGGGTTGGTGTGTCACACTTTCTGTTAAACATGACACATGGATACATGATACGGTTTTTCAAAACCTTTCGCCCCAAGCGACTGATGGTTTAAACGAATGTCTCTAATTGACGATTCATCCTGACAGTGAGAGAGCTCAATATTTTGACAATAATTGAGCGCACAATACAAATAACTGGTCATTTCGACAACATTTTTATGTCGATGACGCTTTGGCACAGAGAAATTGTCTCTCGGTGAAAATTGTTGCTTGGTGAAAATGAGAATGTGGTTTGTTTCGTTCGAAAGAATAAGTGTTACATGTTATTTTCGAACATTGTGGGTTTGACGTTTTATGGTCATCACGCTATTTCTTTTTGTGAAACCGAAAGTTTTTTTTCATTGTTAATATAGTTTTTCTAAATAATTTAAAATAATTTCGGGTTTCAAAGGTACACCAACATTGTCACCTTACCCAGTGCCACGAAGGAACATAGAATGTTGACAATCGGGTTCATGGGAATGAACAATTCGCTTCGCCATTAACTCTCTAATAACTCTAAACTTTAAAATCATGGTACTTTGCGTCGCTTGCAATTTGGATGTTTTGCGTTGGAAAAAATCTGCCGAATGTGGTTCGTGTCGATCTCGTTGGCATCGTGATTGTTGGGAAACATCTGCCGACAGTGGTTTGTGTCCTACATGGACGGCCGCTGTTAAATTTATCAATAGGTGGAAAAAAATTGGATCGGTCGAACTCTGTCCATCTCGTAAATGTTCATTAATGGCACTTCCTTCTTTCGATGTCTCACCGATAAAGAGAGAAGACCTCGAAGTTCAGTGTGTAGAGTTCAGTGAAGGCATATTGAAAATTGTTCATCAGAACATTCAGAGTTTAGCGAAAACGTCGCCAGTTAATGGTTACGATTATATAAAATCAATACTTAATCCGACGATGGGCATCGACATACTCCTTTTAAGTGAAACGTGGCTCGGCCTGAACCACGTTTCTGATGCGTTCGAAATCAAAGGTTTTACTTTCTTCAGAAACGACCGCAAGGGAACGCGCGCCACGAAAAATCACGGCGGAACCGCCATCTATGCTCGAGAATTGTTGAAAGCAAAAGAAATCCGGATGTTGACAAAAACAGCGCGCATCGTCGACTATGAACAATTGACCATACAAATTTCGCTCTATGGCAACAGGAAACTCGGCGTTTGCTGTGGTTATATGCCTCCCATATGGAAGATCGAGTCCTTTCTGGCGCACATCCGTTGTACCAATGCATACTTCGAACATGTCGACATGCCTTACATAATCATGGGTGACTTCAACATCGACCAATGGAAACCAAGTCGAAAGCGAGACTTATTGGAACAACTCTTAAAGGAACTTGATCTTCACCAGACAATCCACGCAGCGACATGCTTAACTTCGTCAATGCAAACGCTAATCGATTTAGCAATATGCCCGAAAAAATATTTGCACCCTATTCAATCTAGCTCGAGTGTGGAGTCGAACATCAGCGATCACTGCTTCCTATTCGTGGCATGGAAACAGGAGGAATGGGTCGCCAATAAAAAATTATTTGATCATATTGGAAATAAATTGAAGCGTTACGATAAGGATTCTTTGAAATATAAAGAATTGATTACTTCAATATCGAAATTATTGGCTACACGATCGTTACCCCATTTATTAATCGAATCTCCTGAATTTAAACATCATTTTGTGCATTTATTAGATCCGAAATTTGAGTTACCAAGCCATCGTCAATAAATTTTCGATCGATAAATTGATCGAAAATTTATATGAGCAAGGTATTATTTTACATAACGGATAATGGATCAGATATGGTATGCGCCTGTTATTTGAGTAATTAGGGTAACTGCTGTTCTGTAATCGGTCATTGCACTTCATTGTTTGTATTGACAACTAGCCTGCTTCCCTCACTCTGCTAGAGTGGCCAGTGACAGATCACTTGTATATAGCGCGAAGAAATTCTGTATCTCTCTGCTCTGTCGAGAACGCAGGTAGATTGTCTCTTATTGCAATCTCTGTAACTGAATATGGATCTACTATCGGCGTCATTGACTATTTGACTGATGAACTGCAAACAAGTCAGTCCCACTTTGACTTCGTTTCGTGAGCAAACAAAAGACTACTGTTTTTTTTCTACAGACGACCATATTAGCCTCGGCTAGTCCTTCGGAAGAGTTTTGGACAAATTTCAGCTGTACGTTAGTCGAGGCTCCGCTCCTTGTGAGAGGTGAAATAACAAATACTTATCAGCTATAGACCCGATAGTTCCCTCACAGCTATCTAATTCATAGATCTATGCGCGCCTGTGAAGTTACTTACTCAACCGACCCTTTTTCAGTAAAACCAGGTTGAGATAAGTGACACTGGTAGTGTAGATACTTTGATTGCTTGAGCTTTGACAAAAGTTACTTCTGCCCACTTATGTGCGTTTTAGTTACTCACCATATGTTTTCGTTACGTTGATAACACTGGGTAACGAAATTTTTGAGGTCTAAGTGCTTTCAGCTGATTCTAGATCACTTTTTCGTGCTGAATTCAAAATGCTATCCGTTTTGCTCGATTGTCTAAAAAAAATTTTATGTCTACATTATGAATTTAATTGTTATGATACAAATCAGTTAAGTATTTGCAAGGTGTAATATAATATTCAATCTTTTAATGAGAAAACTGACCCAGATAGTTAATAATTAGATTTTGCACATGTTTTATTGCATATCATAAATTATTTCTTGGGCAGCAACCATTTGAATTCCTCTGTGACATGTGAGGTACTCGTATATGCATATGTTATCTTTATATTTTTAGCATGTGTTGTTGGTTAGTAGCCTCCTTTGTCTCTATATTATTCCTATCTATTCAGCTGTGTATACATGCTTTATTTAGCTGCCGCCTGCTGCCTCTCTATGTTTATATTTAGCGCCTTCGCAAATGTTACGACTGCCTGCCATTCAAGTGTGGTGTGTGTGTGTGTGACTATGCGTGCATACTCGTGTATTGTGGATTGTGATTGGGTCATTCACATGCATGCTGTAAGCAGCGCTGCATTTCCTGAGTTCCCACTTGGACCACTTTCCCAACAACTGTGGTGATTACAGCGAGGAGCAGAGTGAGAGATTTCACCAGAATATTTGTGTCATGGAGGAACGATACCATGGCCGCTGGGATGTCAATATGCTGGCTATCTATTGCTGGAGCCCGAAGAGAGGTGAAGCGAATGTTCAGCATGCCCGCAAGGCAAAGAAAAGACCTTTTCTTCCACACTGACTCTCTGTACTTGATTTATTCTGCACCATGTACTATATATTAGCACTGTATTTTGGTAAAATCTGCATTTTTTAAATAGAGGATAGAACCAAAACTGGAGCCAAACGAACAAAATGTGTTACATATTTGAAATCAACATGCAAAAGTTATATATAATCAGCTGAAAAAGCCTCGACCTCTGAAAAATTTTTTTTTTCGTTACCCAGTGTAATAAAACAAACATAGTCGAACCATTGAAACGGGTCGCATGAGGTGACTAATCAAGTTACTGATAGTTGGCATGGGAAAAAACATCAAACAGTCAAAATTTCAGTATTTGTGGTTATCAGTCTCATAAGCTGATATTTATCATAAGTTTACACATTTTTGACTTATTACTTATACTTATTATTGCTCTATTCTTTATCATCGTAAGTCTTTATAGAGCACAATATCATGACGTCCGACAGTTAAAAAATGTTTTATCATTTATCGTATTTATTCTGATGAGAGACACACCTTCAGTCGCATTGAAAAAATAAAAGACGCGTATCTTATTAGAATTAATACGGTTCGTTTGAACTTATTATTTTATGATTGAAGTTTAACTATGTTAAAAGTATTTGTCTGGAAATCATGAAAAGGTTGCTAAGATTACGAAAATTTAGATTTTGATAACTGAATAAAATTTTGTTTGGAAATGCTAAGTTAAAAACGTTGACAGGACTAAAAATCAAAAACATAACCAGCCTCCTACAGAAAAAGTAACATATGCCAAAGGGTAAAGTTAAAATTCACACCCTGTAATGGTAAAAGTAACGAAAACTATTATAAGTACATTTCAAATGCATAAACTTATTTCATGCTTGGTTCCTGCGGTGCCTCTGTAGCCCTACTAAGCATATTTTCTTATCAAAACCATACCATCTTATCTCCAACTTTTACTAAATTCCTTGTCTTTGGTTTTAATCCTACCCTCTAAATTCAAACCCACCCAAATATTCTCCCAATGTATCATTTTACGATCCAGATGAACTTTGGCGATGACAAACCTTCAGAATATCTGGCAAACAATTTCGTGATTAATTGAGACAATGACTTATGGATCCATTTTCGTCCTTGCTGAAATGTTTGTCAAAATTCAAATGGACGAGCTAGTGCGATTTATACATTAACTCATCAGAGGACTAGTTGAATAATGAGTGGATTATAGTCGAGCGGTTCGTGAATGTTCAGCTGGCAAGTTAAAGCTAGAAGGATCCTTTATGGCATGAGTGAAAAAAGCGGGCTCGATATTTGTTATTAAACATGCCAAAAATGTTTGCGTGTCGCTTATTGATGTCGGAACAGTTTAAACCATTGTGAATGACTGCAAGCAGCATTATTAACATGTTTTGCAACTTTTCATTTCTCAGAATAGTATATTTCTTATTCAATTCTTTATCAGCCTTTCGACAAATGTATTTTCTTTGCACAGTTTGGCATCATTTTGATCGATAGAATCGGCATATTTGGATGTGTCGCTATAGCCCAAATATATAATGGGATTCTGATAATAAAAAAACTGTGTCTGACCTAGTTTAGGATGATGTCAATTGGTTCTGCCTTGAAAGCCGAGCTCGATTTTGATAAGGAACAAGCTGTTATCAGTGATAAGGAAAGAACTGTGCCTGACCTAGTCAAGTATGGTACATGCCGAATACTGCTACTTTGTACCAATTTAGATAATAATTTGTCATTGGGAGCAAAGTGCTTAAAAATCAGTGCTAATCGTATGCCACCAGCGCCTGGTTCTAGCTAGTTCTTATCTTATGCAAAACCATTCCCGAAATAAAAAAATAAAAAAATAAATTAATTGTTCATTGTCATTTTTTGTCCTTTGATGTGATCTGTATTTATTTATCGATTTTTATTTACGCATCCCTTATACTGGATTTACAAGAGATCGAATTTTCATCAAAGCAATTAGGTGACCAATGATTTATAAAAGTATGTCTGAATTTTTTTTCTAGCTGGCAGAGTAGAGGACTACACCTCAGCAGAAAATTTTATCAAAAAGCCTATACAGTCTACCCTTGACAGTCCGACACTTGACAATCCGACATCCTTGGGTATCCGACACTTTTCGATTAGAACCA
>JAQGBA010001217.1:0-17383 GCA_034698125.1 Prionchulus punctatus | reverse complement strand
GATGGCGAACTGTACAGGGCGAAAACGAATTTCACTATGGAACAACTGGAAGACTACTGTAGACAATACAACATCCGAGGGGGGGGGGGTGTTTTTTCACCTGTACAGTTATTCAATGAATCAGAAAACAGGAAAACATTTTTGAGTTTTACAGTTGATGTTTGTAGAAATATGTTTGAACAGCAACAATATACGCTTCTAAAAAGAATACAACAAGTTTCAAGTTTCACAGTTTGAAGCCACTGTTATATATACAAAGCCGTTGAACATTTATAGCCACTGACCAACTATTGCCAATGGCCAATTATAGTTATTGGAAACTATAACCACTGGTCAACTATAGTTGTTGGACAGTTATAGTCACTGGCCTACTATAGTCACTGAACAACTATAGCCACTGGACAGCTAGTCATTGGACAAGTACAGCCATTGAACAAACTACAGCCACTGACTTACTATTGCCAATTTCTTCGCGACAACTATAGTCGCTGGACAGTTATAGTCACTTGCCTACAATAGCCACCGAACAACTATAGCCACTGGACAACTGTAGTCACTGGATAACTATAGCAACTGGATAACTATAATGACTGGACAACCAAGTGATGACTATACTATAACCAAGTTACTGACAAACTGTAATCGCGCGAAAACTATCAAAGTTTTTTTTATTTATAATAAATTCAATAACATCAAAAGGTTTTTGGGCTTAAATAGAAAAACAAAATTCTTGACTGGCTTTCGACAATCATTGAACACGCTTAGTTGTTCGGATTGTTAATTCTAAATATTTTATTTAGTGTTATTTATCGACTCTGATGTATCTTTATTGATTTATAATATAAAAAAGCGTGAAACTGATTTTTTTAATATAAAACTAGTTTTTGTTCAAAAAATACAAAACGACGACTGAAATTTTGTTTTTCTCTCACACGAACTGATGCACGTTGAGCGTTTTATTGTTGAGAAAACAAAGGAATTGTCGTTCGCCGATCGAAAATACGTTCGTGTCGAAAAGGATATCGCTGGGTAAGTTGATCCGATGGAAAATCGAGTTGTTCGACGAATCCCACAGTTGCAACTGAAAATCGAAAACTGGGTACGAATAGATCTAAAAAAACAAAAAACAACGCTGGCTATCTATTTACCTGGCTCGACGCTTCGTCGAAAACCGCCGCCATTAAATTCGTTCGATCGTCGGGATTTTCGAACAAAACGTGCCTACACATCAATTGCTGTTTGACGCCGCCCGAGAACGATCGCACGTGATTGGCGCCGAACGACCGACCGACACCTAGATTGGCTCGATCGCGTAACGTGAGTTCGTACAACTGAAACGGCCAGTGCAATATTTTTGTTTTATTATCATTGCAACGAGCAAATTACCGAATGTTCGACAGTCGTTCGTTTGTTCGTCGACGGCCCGTAAGATATTAGCACGTGCTTGTTCGGATTATTGCACGAGCTCGAATATATTTTGCCTAAAACAAAAGTACGGTTTCATAAACAGTACGAATTACTGTATTTTTTTTTGGTATACAGTACCTTCGCACGGAAGTACGTGCGGCTGAAAGTCGACCGCACTTTCTCGAGCAAAGTACACGCAACGGTCGACGGACGTGACCAAAAGACCGCTGGAACTGAAATAAAAGTGCTGGCTATAGTTAAATATCGGTCAACAATAATGAACTATAGTCGACCAAAATCCAACTATAGTCTCGTACCTAGCGACGTTTTGGATCCATTGCAAGTTATTTATCGGCTTTTGTAAATCGCATATCTCGACGACCGGTCCGCCTTCGTGTTCGTCGTCGAGCACCATGCGACTGTCGTACAGTCTCACTTTACCGTTTTGAGTGGCGGCGAAACAGTAATGACTTTCGTCGGCCTTAAAACAGCAACTCCACACTTTCTGCCCGATATTCCATCTGAAAAATAAAAAAACTGTTCGCCCGTTAACCGTTTCGAGCAAATTATCGTCTTAATACTTTTGTATCGTCGTGTTTGAGTTCATAGAACTGAGAATCATTGAATTGTCGAAAGACGCCGTCAGTGAATTGTACCCGTCGCTTTTTATGTCGCGAATCGGTTGAGTGTGCAAAGGGACCATTTCCACTGGACGATGCAGATTGTGCATGTCGATCTAAAATAAAACAAAAACAAAATATCACTCCTGGCCAGTGAACTACGGAACCACGAAACAGTTCCGTAAATCCTCAACTATAGTTCACTTTGACGTTTTACTTTTTTGACGCCAAAGTTGTTAAACAATGCCGTATTGTGACGGGTCGAGACGGCCAGCATGGCCATATGAGGAAAGAACGCCATCACTCGACTGTCCCCAATTTCGAGGCGTCGCAGGAATTTCGTCGACAACTCGGGTCTGAGATTGTCCGCGCTTTGGACGGGTTCGTTGTTAGTCAGCGCAGGATTTCTGATTCTTAAAGGTGGATTAGGGCAATTTGACGAAAGTTGCTGGGACTACAGTTGGTGAGACTATAGTTGAACGAGGGTAGATGATGGCCTATAGTTGACTAACTATGCTTGAACCATAGTTGATGGGACTATAGTTGATTTACTATAGTTGATGAGAGTAAAGTTGACGGAACTAAAGTTGATGAAACTTAGCCAACTATATGGCTATAGTTACCCAGTCATTTCCTGTCGCATGGCTCTCATTTCGTCCTCCAACGATTCGTACTTTTGTTTCAACGTTGCGAATTCGATTTGCATTTTCTTTTTACTTCCTCGTTCTTCTTTCAATTCTTTCAACGTTGCCTCCTGTTCCATGGTGTCTAAAACCTAAAAAAACGCACTAACTGAACAAATTTTCTCACTGTCCAAGCATAGCGTACTTTAATGCCCTGACAGTAGTGCTCTCGAATATCTTTCAGTTTCGCTTTAGTTTTGCATTGAGGGCAACATGCTGTCTTGACGGGCATCGACGACAGCCATTTATTGATACATCTAAATAAAAACAAGAAATGTGCTTTAAAATGCACTAGCCTTGAACTATAGTTTATAGTTGCGATTGGACTATAATTATCTTAAACTATAGTTGCACAATAATTGACTAACTATTCCTCAACATTTAACTATAGTTTTTTAACAACTGTAGTTCTTTTAAATGACTCGAAATTACCTTTTTCCAAACAAATGACCGCAGCCTAAACAAGTTAAACGATGCGGACCGCTATTCGTAAAAGGTTCGAAACAAATGGAGCAATTCTGAAAATTGAAAACAAAAAATGGTCACATTAACATTGATAAAAATGGGCTAGCTATTCTTTTCACCGATCCTTCGTCCATGCTCTCCTCGCAGAACACTCGATCAGGCGAATGAACGCGTTTTTTCGTCGGCGACGTCGACGGGCCGGGCATTTCTTCGTTTCGATCATCGTCGATTACAATTTCGTCCATTGTTTACAACGAAACAGCAAAAAATTGAGACTAAGCGAAACGACCTAATTTCGACGCTCGCCGATTTTGTATTCAGGTTGGAACGATTGAGAAAGATTTAAATTAATTTGTATGCGTAAGTATACAAATTCTTACATCAATTCGACTTAACGCACGAGGAATTTTATTTTTATTGTATATTTTTTGATTATTACTTGATAAAACGAGCAAAAACTGAAACTTACGAAATTCAACTTTAAAATTAAGGCTAAATAATTATATTTAACCTCGTACTGTATGTCTGGAGATGCAGGCTACACGCTTCTTATGTCAAATTTGCGCGATATTTAGCTAAACTCGCCAATTTTTTGCATTTGTTAATTTATAACGTGCTTTTATTTGAAAAAATACTATATGGAGCCACTCTTAAACAATTTTAGAAATTTATTTTAAATATTACTTCAGATTCGAAATCTTTTTTTACTCTTAACGCGTCAATAAGTCAATTAACTTTTATTCTTTATTTCGCGCGTCAGCGTCGAACACAAAATTACTTCTTTTCAAACACATCGAAAACACAGTTTCACCTTATTTTCTTCTTTAATTATGTTTTTCCTGCTTGGCTAACAATGAAAAATGTAATATTAATCAGTTTTTGGCAGGTGAAAAATATTTTTCAATCCGAAGTTTCATCACTTATTTTTCAATCAGCATTTAAAAATCAAATAAGTCAGTTTCGTAATTTAGCAAGTGACTACTGTACAGTATGACGAATGTCATGGTGGTCGCCGCCTATTCGACTTATTTGGAGCTATGCCCTTCACTAGCTGTCGACCTAAATAATACCAACAATTTGACTTCATCTACAGTTGAGAAAAAATTGGCAGATTGCCTGAAAGTACAAATAGATAGCATGAAAAACTATCTTACTAGAATCGTTGAGCCGGAATTTGAATTTGTTTGTTGTTTTTTCGGCTTTGTGGGTATCGTGTTTACTTTGATGACGCTGGCCAACAGGACCATGTTCTCTTCAATGACTTTCGTTTATTTTCGACTGTTGGCCATTCTTCAAATAGGCATCATGGTGGGTTATTTCAATTCAGCTTTTCGCCGAATCACGCAGCATTTGGACTATCGCTATTACGCGTGGTTTTTCACGACGGTCTATTTCGAACCATGGTTCCAGTACGGGTGCGTCGATTGGGCCGATCTGATAATTTGCTATCTGTCGATCGAACGAGCCGTAGCTCTGCTCAAACCTCACTTGTTTCAAATACTCAATCGAAAGCGTGTCGTCTACGTAGTGTCGACGTCGACGTGCATACTGTCTATGGTGTATCCGACGGTATCAGCTATTGTGGTCCGAATCCAATTCAATGAAGTTTCTCAAATCTACGAGGACGCCAACGGTCCCAATACGCCCGTGTATCGCTACATGACCATATTTCGCACAGTCACGAGTTACGCCAAGCCGCTGACTTTGATCGCGAGTACCATCTCGATATTCATCGGACTGTATGTGTCGAACAAGCGTCGCAAGAAAATAGCATCGAAGAGCGCGGTCCAGGCTCGAAGCAACTCAGTGGAGGATAGCTTGGGGGGGAAAAGAATAGCGAAACAAAACGACGAATGGAAAGCGAGCGTTCAAATATCTCTCCTGCAATTGGCTCAGGCTCTACCTACAACAGTTAACAACATGCTCCTATTCTACGTGTCGTTTCCCGACTTGACGGTACAGCCGATCAAAGGCTACTACGCCGACGTGACGTCCGACGACGTAGCCAAGTATTTATCAGCGAATTATAACTACTACATCGCGACAATAATTTTGGGAGTGATGAAAAATTTAGCCCATTCTTCCCATTTCATTTTCTTTTTCCTGTTCAGTCAGACATTTCGCAAAGGGCTCGTGGTTGCGATGAAGTCCTGTGTAAGGAAATAGTCCTCGGGTCGCTGGAACCGTCCTCGGGTCCATTTACTCATATGCAATGTTCAGACGCAGGATCATTCAGTTACGGGGGACCTTACAGTAGCGGGATCCATTCAGTCGTGGGGATCGTTCAGTGTTTTGGACTGTTCACTGGCTGGAACCGTTCAGTTGCACGGATCTTTAGTCGCCCAATGAGAACCTCGAGATTGAGATTGAGCTTAGAACAAGCTTACCTCCTTAAAAGAATCTCACGCAATCTAATTTTGATATTTTAAACACAATTACTATCTTTTTCTTGTTTTTCCGTACTTGCAGATGTTTTTACAGGAATACAAACTTATTATGAATTTGCGTAACATTTTGTTTTACGGCACGAATTTCTGTTGTTTTGACACTTTAATTAAATTTACGTTCATTTATTGCGTGTTAGCTCATCGTCAACCTCCTCCCCTCCGATCGAAGGCGAAAGAGTAAATGTGAATTCATCGCAGGCTCGTACTGTACATAGCCATATTAATTGTGTACATTATAATTTTAAATTACGTTACGATAAATGTTTTCCTAGTTGATATTCACGCCCACAATTAATTTCTGTATTTTTCACAATGGCCAACGTGCTTTAAATATATATATATATATATATAAATTCACTGTTCGTAGCGAATGAGTCGAAACCGAAGACTGGGTAAAGATTGAAAATGTGTTGATTAATTAGTTTTTTTTGGCGTATACTTGACTCAAAAATGAAACCGTATCTTTTGTTTTTTATTATTGTTCTGGTGAATTGCTGTCCACTTGCCGCGGCCACGAAGGACGATAATGAACTGACGGATATCAAAAATTTGTTTCGCGAAATTCTGGAAAAATTACAAAATCCTCAACTATCCAAACAGGAACGGAGGAAATTATTGATTTTAGCCAAAGGTATAGCAAATCGATTGGTCGAAGATGTGGAAGATGTGGTGAAACAAGATGGCGTATACCCCCGAGAATCGCTGGCTACGAAAAAATCCTTCAGGACCAGCGGTCGAAATCATTTGCAACATCCGCTGTACGTTTTAAATTTGATGATGAAAAACGAACAAAATAGAAACAGGAGAAAATTTCTGAGAAAATAAAATAAAATTTGATTCATTTTCACTCGGAAAATCAAAAGAAGTTCGATAAATTTGTTTCAAATTGCAATAAAAAGTGCATTTTTTAATACTTAAAAATCAAAAAAATCTTTTCTCGCAATTTTCAGATAAATTTTTACAACTGGTATAGAAATTGTTGTTTTTCAAATATTTAAATTCACGTTTAGCTAATTATCCAATTGAGATTAATCCAATTTTTCGAAAAAGTTAGCAATCAACAGAAAAATAATTAATTCATCAATTAATTAATAAAAAAATTGCAAAATGCACTTATAAAAATTAAAAAGTAATTTAAAATGATTTGCTTTTTTTGGAAATGGTTTGTTTTGCTTTTTTGCATTTTATTGAAAGAATTCTGATTTTTGTAGGTTGTTTTTTTAAATTTTGTAATTGAATCAACAAATTTTGCGTCGCCGCAGGTTTTTTTACAAATCCCTGAAAACAGACCTGTCTGTTTTATGTTTTATTTTAATTTAAAATTTCACACTGCGTGAAACAAAACAAGGCCGTTTCGTTGAGCAACATACGTACAAAATGAAACTGCGTGATTTTTGTTCTCCGACAAAACAAAACGGAATCGCTGGATTTTTGTATTGCCACTACCGAAAATATGTTTGAAAATAATTCTACCAATTCGAAGGACGATTTATGGGTTTAAAATCAAAACCATCCCGTCCAATTATAGACATTTTGTCGGCGGTGAAAAAATTGATAAATAGCGAGAAAACGTTTTAGTGTCACATTTTAGTTAGTTGGAACAGGTTTTTTTGTATTTTTTTTTTCATTCGGACACTTCTTCGTATTCATCGATCGCCCATTGGTAAAATTTCTTCCACCTACTCGTCTTCGCGTACTACAACAACCTAAACTACTATTCTAAAAATTTTATGACGTTTAACTACATTTTTATTTCGGTTGTTCGCAAAATATTTCATTTAGACTCTTTGTATCTAGCGCTCGAAAAACGAAAATTTATTTCAGTCGAACGATTCTTATTAATCGAATCATGTATTCGTCATTCTGCGAAAGGTAATCCAACAAAGGATGATTTTTTGAAAAGTCAACTACTTATGCTTATGACGTTTTGTTTGCAGTAAAAAGAGACAATGTGTAAAGTTCGCGTTAGTCGCTCAGTCTCGCTCGAGTCGCTCGCCCGAGTCAGTTGCTTTGACTAAATCGCTCCTAGTCGCTTCAAATCGCTTCCAATCGCTTCAAGTAGCTTTCAGTCGCTTCCAGTTGCTTCCCCTCGAAAGCTCCTACTAACATTCATGCATGGAAAAATTTTTAAGCTCGAAGGCTAATCCGTCTTTTCGAGAGACTAGACCTTTCATGAAATCCTTTCATCGCCTTCTCTCAAACTCGTTTCCCTAAGACACTCTCGTCGGCCTTTTCGAGTGCGACCGATAAACTTTTCCCCTCCTCGCTCAACGAGTTCTTGTACTCGAGATATTATATTTGTGAGAGGATTCTTTATTTCGGGGTTCGAATCTCTTTGTTCTCTAAACAACTTTTCTTAGCAAACAAATATAAAAAAAACAACAAAAATCTTGTCGCGGCGAGTAGACATAAGAGGCAAAGATTTCATTCATTAATTTAGTTACGAGATGGAACTTTTAGAATTTATTTCTTCAACAAAGTGTGCTGAATGTTTTTCTAAAAGCGCATAAATTATTTACGAATGACGGCATTCCGTCGATTTTAATTTTCCTTTCCCGAAGATTTTATGTTTCAATCGAGTTTCTTTTTATTCGATCAAGCCGCTACTTTTTTTCTCAATTTTTTTTCGTTCGGACAAAGTTAAACGAATTTATTTTCCAACTATCGACCAACATTGTTGGTTATAGGATAGTGATCGAAATCAATTTGTATCCGAGAAATTAAATCTTCCATTATTCACATGAACAAAGTTATTATGTTTAAAATTCGATCCCCAGTTGTTGTTCATTGCGTTCAAATTGTGTCGGCGAAACGATTTATTCGGGTAAATAATAGTTCTGTTTTGGGCGCTCTTGGAGATGCGATATAGGACCATTTCGGTCTCTCTGCTGGATCATTCGGGCAAAAACTCGTTTTCATAATTATGTCTACTTGTTTTTTGGTTGTTTCGGCTTACTGCACATGGTGATTATTAAGTTACATACTGTTTTATATATTTCTTCATGTTGCCCCCCCGCCTTGTATCCATCGTCACGGTATTTCTCATTTGATGACCAAAAACTGAAATACGTAGACAAGTTTTTTGTTTGTCATTGTTGGATTCAGTTTAAAACTGGTACCTACTTACCTGTCATCCGTCCGACATCATTTTGAAGCAATAGTTTAGTTAAAAAGTTTTTCTAAAGTGCAGAATGGGAAGATGGAATAATTTTTAAATTCTTCAACGATTTCATGCAAACACAATATGCGTACGCGCGTGTGACACTTTTCGTCTCTTTTGTTTATAACCATCTATATTCGGGTTCATTGTTCGAAAATTATTTCACTTTGGTAAGAAGACATTGTTTCTCAGAAAACAAAAGAAATATTATTTTTGAAAAGTTACCGCGAACTTTCGTGAGTTGTTCAAGGTTTCATGCGTTTCGAACCTGTCGAGTTAACGTTTCATCATTTTATATTTTTAAATTTATTAACTCTGAGTAAAACTTGTTTGGGTGAAGATTGTAAATTAATTTCTCCCAGTCATTATTTTCTAAAACTGTTTAATTAATGTTACAGATGTTGCATTTACATATGCTTAATTTATTCAACTGGACAAGATGAAAAATTAGTTTTTCGACTTCTATTTCAAACACTTTTTTCTATTGTTGTTGATGTGATCAACTCTTTTTTTTCACTGGTTGTTTTATTTAATTGAGGCCATTCGCTTTTCCAAACACGCCAACTTTTCATTTCAACCGTTTATTACCGAACTGGATTCGTGTTTTTACTTTTCAATTACACACATTTTTGTATTGTACCACTTCGAAGTTGATTCTCGATTACAAATTGTGTTAGGAGGTGAAATAGTGGGAAAAAAGTTTTTCTCATTCCTATTACAAAGAGGTGAATTTTATTGAATTCTTGCTCATTCTTCGGCTCTCGCTCTCGCGAACACCTGTCTGTCAGCTGAGAATATTCCTCGGAGGAATTTCTTTCGCGCACCTTAATAATTTATATTTTGGCACGAGCCAGCCGGAAAAATTTGTGTTTCGTAAAAAGTATTTTAATAATAGAAAAAAAAATTAATTCCCCTCAGTCATCCTCGATTCGCGATTAGCTCGTGAATTTTTTTCGCTAGCTAATTATTTCTCGCGTAACTAGCGAGTGATGGATATGCACAAAAAAAGAATGCGATTTTCGGAGAAATATTATCGATTCTGAGAAAATAGACTGAATCCGGATGTAAATTGAGAAAACCAATTTTACTCGTTGAATTATTGAACCAGATGTTGAAAATCTCGACTTTTTCGATTTTCAGCTTAAGAAAAATTAGTGAATGCTTTCTTCACACGTCGCATCGAACAACCAAGCCTCGGAATTCCTAGGGGAATTGCTATAAAAGGGTTTGCGGACTTATAATTTAATTTAATGAAAGCTCCCAGTGGCTCCCAGTGGCTTCCAGTCGCTATCAGTCGCTATCAGTGACTTTCAGTCGCTCCCAGTGGCTCCTAGTCGCTCTCAGTCGCTCTCAGTGGCTTTCAGTCGCTTCCAGTAGTTTTGTCGCTCCCTGTCGCTTCCAGTTGCTGAGAAAATCAATGTGGGTCAGCTTTTTTATTGGGTGAACTAACGAACGGATGTAGGAAATCTCAACATTTTCGATTTTCAGCATAATAAAAATTGGCGAATGCATTCTTCACACCCGCATCTAAAAGCCAAGCCTAGGGGTTTCTAGGAGAAAGCCTATAATTGGGTTTGTGGACTTATAATTAATTTAATGATAGTCGACCCTCTCCTAACTATTTCCGCGATTGTGAAGGGACCCGAGAGTATTCGTAGTGTCCTATTAATTTACATTAAAACCTTCAGTGTTCATTCATCATTTGAAATTCTCATTGGGCAGGTTTTTATTTTTTGTAAAAATAACACACTCACCAATCTAGAAACGGTGCAACGAAGGTTCTTTTTTTCTCAATCCGCAGGGTGCCTAAAGTTCTATTAATAACGAATGACTCTTTTTTTCTTTTTCCTTCGACAGCATTCGATCGAAAATGCGAAGCGGATCGACATTTTTATTAAAGATTTCTCTCCTATGTTGCGTTTGGTGCTATTGCTTCGGCAATAATAAGCAAAAAAGTTCGAGGCGAAAGTCGAAAGAGGAGAAGCAACAGAGTCGTTCGTCGAAAAAAAGTGCCACTAAATTTCCTGATCTCGCAGGTTCGTCGGCCAAATTGAACAATTCGAATGACGCTCAGGGTTCGATGACGTCGATTCAAATAGAGAACGAAAGCAAAACAGGAGGATCGGATAAAGGATACGTTAATCCGGATTTTTATATCCCGTTCATAGATTCCGAGCACGATAACTCGCAAGCGTCGTTGAACAAAAAGAAATCTTCTTCGAAGGAAAAATCAATGGACGATTTAAAAATGGAAAAGCCACTAACCAATCCATCTAGAGAGCGACGAGGAAGCAATTTTCTGCAGGATTCACATAATATTGCGCTCGACAGTAAACCGGAAGATATTCAGCAGCAATCGGATGAAGCCGATGATCAGGACCATTCTAGGTCGAATTGTTCGTCGGTGAAATCGTCCGACTTCGTCGTCGTATTAGAAACGGCACGTAAAAACGAAGAAGAAATAGCTAAAGTGAGAAACAGTTACTACGAGAAACTAGCGGAAGCTGTATTCGTTCCGATTTCCATCGAAGATGAACTTGTAACGGAAACCACGAACTTCCGAATGGTAACCGAAGAGTTGCGTCGAGTCGGTGAGCGATATGTAATTAAGGACGTTCGACCAGCTTTCGAACCCCGCCAAGATGAACCGAGGCCATTAAATGATAGTTGTTTCGTTCTTCGTAAGTCCGAGAGTCCGGATTCCGGATTAGCAAGCGGAAATGAAATTTGCCACGCGGCGGATAAACCGAGCGGGACCGATTCGAATCCGAAAGCTGTCGTATCTCCGCAACAGTATTATTCCAAAAGTTCCGATTGTTTAAAGAAATTTGATGTCGATGAGGAACTGACACCAGTCAAATGGAGGTCGGTCGAAGAGCCTGCTATTTTGCATAGGGATGATGATGAATGCGCGGAGAGTCTGGTCGCTCACCAGAAGAGAAATTCCGAGCCGGCGGACACCCGAGTCGTAACCACGACCGTCGTCCAAACCGGAACCACGACCCTGACTCGAGTGTCGAAGAGATTTTCCGGTAGTTGGAAAGAGTTCGAATTGAAGAGTCGTCGCGTCGTTCGATCAAATAGTAGAACCTCCGATTCATCATCATCCGATTATGTGGACGACTTAAAAGACTTGCAAGTGATCGTGCAAAGCGAACGAGGAGAGCCGAAAGTCCTCGTGGACGAGACTAGCCGAGTAGTCAGCCATCCGCGAGATAATCGCGTAGCGGCCGAATACCTGACTAATCTCAGTCACATGCTCATAGACGACTGTCGAAAATTTCATAAAGATTCACGCAACGGTTCGGAAACGCCGAGCGAATGTTCCGAATACAACAACGGAGAGCTGACGGTAGCGAAGCCTCGCTATAAAGACGACCGTACCTTCGAATCGCCTCGTCTTGAAGGGCGAAAATTTGAAAAAACTTATAATTCGAATGACGACCACACTCTGAGCGGTGTTATAGCGTCGATCGCCCAATCGCTATCAGCCGCAAAACGAATGTCCCGAGACGTTTCTTTCGATATAAACGGCAATGAACCTGCGACCGATGAGACGTTACAAAATTTAGGCGGAAAATTTGAAAATTTCCCCCCGACTGGTAATGATGATGTTTCGTCGACTTTAGTAATTAGCTTGCATTTATCACCGAATAATTTACTCGAACGAGACCTCGAGTCGCCTCCGTGTAAAACAATTAACCAGTGGTACAATGGTTCCGAATGGGTCAACTTCGAGGACGATACGTTGGCTCAGCCCGACACGTTCCTCGACGCGCCGGTAACGAAACGGGAAAAATTAGTGATCATTCGCGAGACTTACGGTGGTAATACGCGAGATTCGCAGGATGACCACTACGGTTGCAGGAAATCGAAATCGATCGATGAACCGACGCCCCAACTGGATATAGCCGACGGCGATAACGACGATGATCTCGAGGATATCAATATCCGACGAGCCAGGGAGGCCGTCGCTTTTGCTCAAAGATATTTTCAGCATGGCCGTAAAGCTTGAGGGTACGTTTTATTATAGTCCTTCGCAACTACGGCTGAAAACAATTACAGTAATCCTGAAGTTAAAATTGACAATCTGTATTCAGATATTGATTATTATGTATACAGGCGAAAGTTTGCCTGTATACCTGAATCTGAATACGAATTGCGAAATATATCTTGAGGATTACTGTACTTTTCAGTAGTAGTTGCGAAAGGACTTTAAGGTTAGATTAATTTAGGCTTGATGAATAGGAAAAAGCAATTTGTGCCAATAATTGTTTCGCATAAAATTTTACCAAAGAATATTACAGCTCGGTATTATACTGAGGTAAAACATTGATTTGCAGGTTATAGTAACAATTTCTCGTTCGAGTTTTATTTTGTTTTTCAGTGTCAGTTTCGGATTTTGGCCAGTGAAAATGTAACATTTGCTTTTTAGTTGTTTTATAGGTCAAAAATGACGGCAAAAAAGAGATTTTAATTAATTTTTTGAATATTTTAAATGTTATTTCTTATGAAAATAAAGTTAGAAAAAGATTCAATAAAATATTTTGCAAGGGTTTTCGGTTGAACTTACAGTAGTTCCACCGAACTATAGTCAATCGTGCACCATAGCCGCTTCGAAACTATAGTCAGCATGAACTATAGTTACCACTGGACGAGTCGAGAAACTTTTCGAAAATATAGATCGACAATTACTGAACTAGTCTACCTTGTAAGACGACAGGTTTTTGAATAACTTTCCACGTATGAACGTGAAACTTTTTTTAATTTTTCTTCATGGTATAAAACAAAATACAGCTAAATACTAAAACCATCTAACGGTCAGTGCAATTTTGCGTCGTGAAAGTGGATCGGCTGAAAATGTAGCTGGAGGCTATGATCGTTTTCCGGCTACAGGTTCGTGCACTGAATGATGGCGATGGTGAGGCGCCGATCGCTTACGTCCGGGAAAATGCCACTAAAACGTAAAAATCTTACAGTTATTTGTTTTTCGAACAACAAAAATCGCCAAAAACAGTTACCTTGTGCAGTACTGTATTTTCGTCGGCGTCGCTTATGCAAAACCACATAATGCACGTGACGGATATGATAAAAATAATAACGAAAAAACTGATGAAAACGACCAAGGGTCCGAAATAATCCAACACCGATAGTTCTTGTTTCAAGCTGACCATCGTTAATAATTTCGACCGCTTTCAACGAATTAGACGACCAACTTTTAGTTTTTTGATTCTGCTGAAGAGGAGCCTTTTTTACGAAATATAGTCAACTGTAGCGTTCGTACATACAGAATTATACACCGCCTTCGATGTATAAATCTTTCGGTAAAAGTTGACCAAAATAGGTTAAAGTCGATCCATGAAAACTTTTGAAACCTAAAAACGACCGGTTTTGCGATTCGTCGGTTGTCAAGACGGCAATTTCTCTCTTTTAAACATGACAATGGCAAACCGAAATGAATATTTTATTTTGTTTTGTTTTCCAAAATTATACATAAATAATGTGAACTTTGAGTTAGATGTAAACATATAAAAACGGCGTGATCGGAATTAAGCGCTAATGTTCTCGCATCTTTTTACCCTGAGGTCATCCGTGAAAAAGAGTCGCATATTCTCATTGTCCATTAAATTCTGAGTCGAACGAGTGGTCGCACTACATCCCCAGCTCACTTCCTTCGAAGGTCATTCTTGTTGTGACAACCCGGGATCCAGATCCCTTTAGGCGAAAAATTATGAAAGGCGCTCGCGCCATTTCAAGCAGCAAATCACAGTTAAATACTCTGAATCCCATTTGCATTCCGAGTCGACTGTGATGTCGCACGGTTTCAGATGCTTTTCACGATTAACGATCGTGCGATGAAATCCGTGAGCTGCCATTTTTCTTCGAGCATACGGCTCAAAAATTCTCATAACATTGTTGTCTACTATTGTTAATTCTCGGTTTGTTCAGCTGATTTAAGCGATCCGCCTTCGAGAACAGGTGAACAAATTTCTTTGTACAATGCAACAATTCTTTCGATGTCCATATATGAAAGATTCGAATTGCGAGAAAATACTCTTTCGAAAAAGACGCGAAATCACATAATCTGTATTTTCACTCTATTTGGTCGAAGATGATTATGAAATTGGTTTCTATTCTCGTCTTTTTCAATGTTCTGCGCATTGCATTTGGTAACCGACGGTGCAGAATTTTGTTAATCTTGTTGATGAACACTGGTGCATTTCAGGAGAACAACCCATTGTACGATCGGATGCTGAAGAAGCAGCTATCCACGCGGCTCTGTTTAATAACGAAGACGCTGTGGAAGGTAAGCCGCCCCTCGGTAGACATTGGGAGGCGGAACATCACAAGTTCTAGGTTGAAGTAGCCTCCAGTCTTAATCCTAGGAAGACTGGTTCGGATAGAACTCTAGTACCGTCATTTTATGTCAGGAAGGTTCTGCATCTCATTCCGCAGTCCTTCATACCAACTGTATTTTGAACTTCTGTAAGAGTCTTACATCTCGGTGCTTCAGTTCGAGAGTAATACTAGTTCTTAAAAGTCCCCGTAAGTGAGTTAAAAGATACACGCTTACGAATGATTTATTCCGTTTCAGGCGACATGATTCTTACGCAAGAACAAAAAAATGCTAAAGTAAAATTTCAGTCGCGATTTGTCGCGCGACTGTAATATTCACTCATCGTGATTTTTCAGCGAAGCCGAGTCGCAACCGAAGTACCCAACAGCAAATGGCCCAATGGCGTAGTCTACTACAAATTCGACCCGAGTTGGTTTTTAGCAAGTCGTACTGTAGAAACGTGAGCGATAAGTTTCGTTTCGAGTTTCAGGTTTGAAAGGATTGGAAGCCAACGTTTTGAAAGCCATGGCTCATGTGACGTCGGCCACTGGCGGTAAATGCATCACGTTCGCCGCGGCACCAGCTACTCAGAAAAATTACATCAACATTAAAGACGGCGGCGGGTACTGATACCAGATTATCCTCGCGTCAGCTTTCAGCAACCTCTCATTTTGCGTTTAAATTCGTTTATAGATGTAGCTCGTTGGTAGGCATGTGGGGAGGCGGCGTCCAAGATGTTAATCTCAACAAAACCGGATGTATCCCGTACATGGCTACGATCGCTCACGAATTGATGCACGCCATCGGATTCGATCACGAACACAACAGGTATGGAAATCAACTTGCACTTGTAGTTGCTGTTACACTTGCACTTGCACTTGCAACTGCACTTGTATTTGCATTTCCACTTCACTTGCACCTGCACTGCACTCGCGTCTACCCATGCACTTGTATTTGCACTTGCGCTTTACTTGCACTTCACTTGCACTTCACTTGCACCTTCATTTGCATTTGCACTTAAACCTGGACTTGTAATTCACTTGCACTTGTACTTGCACTTCACTTTCACATGCGCCTGCACTTACACTTGCACCTGCAGTTCACTTGGCACCTGTACTTGCACCTGCAATTGCACTTACACTTGCACTTGCACCCTGCAGTTGTATTTACACTTCATTTGCAGTTCAGTTGCACTTGTACTTGACTTGCACTTACACGTGCATTGGAACTTGCACTTCATTCGGGCTTCACTTGCACCTGCGCCTGCGCTTGCATTTGCACTTGCACTTAAACGACATCTTTATTTTTTAAGACCAGACAGAGACAACTACATCACCATTTTCTTGAACAACGTTATCAAAGCCCCGAAAGGTGCGAATCGGATTTTTGTCGTTTTTACATTATTTGACAACAATTATTTTATTTTTCAGATATGTCGTCAAATTTTAACCGACGCGACAAAGGTATCGTATACAAAGATGTGCCGTTCGATTACAATTCGGTTATGATCTACGGCGAAACCGCCTTCTCAGTCAACGTTAACGACAAAAGCAAAATAACTATGCAAGATAAAAACAAAAAGTACGCCAATCTTGCGGTACTGTTCTGTACAGTAACTACAGTTTGAAAATAATATTTTTTTTATTCAGGATTACATTGACCAACCCCGACAAGAAGGCCGGTCTCTCGCCTTCGGACGTCAAGCAGATCAAATACTTCTATGGATGCAAATAAAATTGGGACATGATTCAGATGAATTTTTTACCAAAATTTCATTAACATCTGTTTGAAATAAATTTGCATTCACTTCATATTCGTATTCATATGCGCATCGATATAGTAAATAACGCCTGCAGTCGCATTTGCGTATGCATTCGCGCTTGTGTTCGCGCTCACTTACAAATTCACATTCACAATTCACATTCACTGTCACAGCACTCCTATTTTGAGGAGCCTGAGACTAACCGCCGCACGTGGCAGTGCGACGAATGGATACGATGGGCGACGGTCGAACGTGAGGGTAACGAGTCTTAACCTACTGTAACGCTGATGTTGAGCGGTTTCGGTTCAGTATGGTTAATGCTATGATTTTTATTAAACGAACAAACAAACAGATCTTTCCAAACGAGCGGAATACCAACGCGCAGAGTGGGTCCAATCGACCACTGAATCTGTTAATTCTTACTCTTGTTTTATAGGCGGAAAATGCGTCAGGAGTGGGAGAATGTTTATATATGAGAAATTGGGAAAAAGATTGAAAGATT
>JAQGBA010001216.1:0-17387 GCA_034698125.1 Prionchulus punctatus | reverse complement strand
CGCTAGCACTATAATTGTGCCAGATGTTTTTACTCAGGACATTTTATCTGAGAATATTTTGCATGAGGACATTTTGCTTGAGGACATTTTGCTGAGGACATTTTGCTGAGGACATTTTGTCATAGATCCGATCACATGAACCTTTGCAATTTGGCAAATATGACTGAAGAAATGGTCGAATGGAACACAATGCAAAGCAACAATATTGTTTTTCAGAATCAGCTAATTGTGTTTCAAGTTTGGATAGTTTTTGTTTTTTAATGTTAGAAAGTGTTTTTAGTTTGTTATAACTTATTGATGCGATGTGTTCGAAATGTTAAAAAAGCTTATTTTCTTTCAAATGTACGAAATGTGGAACGTGATCACTTTGCAAAAATATGCTAAAATCTTACACATCTCTCGTCGTTGAAAATGTTTCTAATATAATTGAGCATACTATATTATGGACACTGAACAAAGGAGGAGCTATTTCGATGAAATCATTGATTCCCCACAAAGCCCTTACGTAGATAATTATATGTAATTTCTATATATAATCGGTGCGGCGAAGTAAAGTAGCAAGGAGTTTCAGTCAATTATCTTTTGAAATGAAAACGGTCGTTATAAGAAACAAATATTTTCTTTAAAACAAAGTTTTAAACACCACGAATTAGCTTTAATGTTAATTTATTATTCGGATTTCGAAACCACGACGAGAGAAATGGTCGGATGGTGCAGATGCGACCGCGCTACAGACGATTGCAAGCCCGACTATTTTTTAATCAACTCGCTAAGCAAACTTCCACGATTCATCATCCAGCGAACATGCCTTACGGGTTAAGCTGGCGAAAGTATTCGGAAAATGGAAAGGTCCATTACGAGAGGAAAGTCTCCTATCGTATTTCACTAATAATCTTATTGGCCAACGTCAAACCTTTCCTTCCAATACTTCTTCATCTAGAGCTCTAAACAGGCTCGGCCCGCATACTCTCGTTTATCTATTTTTAAAAGCCCGTGGAGAAGGCTAATGAAAAAGCGTATGCCCGCAAGATTCGAAACGTGTCCAGGGACACTTTGCTACGCCGCGCGAAGTACGAGCACGGGCAAATTGAACATTAAATTAAGGAGAAGCGAATTTTATACCACAAACAGAACTCGGCTTAATCTAATTACGAATAGCTAATAGCCGACTAGTTCCGATTCGTATAGCACTAGTTTATTTCGAGACTCTAGGTTTACATTTCGATGCATTCTTGCGAACACTGATCTTTCCTCGTTCGTCCTCGCGCTTCGAAAATTTTTCTGGTCAATATACGTCTGCGATCCATTCAATTCGAGCAAAAACGCCGATGCTAAGAGGTTGCCATTCATAAAACTGTTATCATTTTTTTGTAAATCAGTGTTTTATTTGAAACTAATATCTGAAGATATCGCTTCGACGTCTTCGCTTACAGTGGAAGTTTCCCTTGTATTTGTGACACGCATTTACGGATTTACATTTAATTAAAGGTCGACGGATATATCAGATAGAAAAAAATTTTACAAGAATTTATATGCCTGCGTCGAGTACGACAAAGCTCACCAAAGAGACCGGCAAAAGGTTTTAATCAAAGCGAGTGGCCCCTCGGGGTTCATTCGGTGAACATACAAGACTCTTCGAAAATAGCAACTTAATTCGGAGACGTATCGGTTTTTATTGGCTTTGAAATTGTTTTCTAACGTTTTATTGAGAGATTGTCGCCAAAGGACAAGTTTAATTTTGTATGAAGAAGATATTGAAACCCCGGTGAAAATGTTTAAAAATATGTGATCCTTCGTTCGTGCACCCGCCTCTGAACACTGTAAAAAAATATGATGATTTATCTGAAGTATCCATCGATGAAAATATTAGCCGAATTTTGCTGGTGTCTGTTCATTCTCAAGATCGCTATTATCAAAGAAGTTAATACGTCGGGTGGCTATCAAGTTTACGATACGTCTTACACATCATTCAAAGGTAATGTACAACTTAGATTGAATCTGTCGATAGCTAGTCACGAAACCGAAATAGCGAGTGAACTACGGTTCAATGACTTTTGATTGTGCTGAAGGTATTGAGATTTGTCAGTCATTCTTATTTAATTTTTGCTTGCCAAGGTTAAGTTTTATCAAAATCCTCTGTGGAACTTGCTCTATGTGATAAATTCTTTGATATTGTGACGGTTCGTGACATCGTTCAACGTAACTCAATAATTCATCGACAGCGAATTGTCGAGGTACGAATAGGCCTGATTTATATCCTGTTGCTCAATCAAAATTGATGTTTATAAATTGAAATCCGACTGATTTACAAACCTCACCATCGGAATGGAACTGACACAAGATCAGTCCAATTTGAACGCGCTCGAAATGCTCGAGTGTAGATTTTACGCTAAATTCATGCGTCTAATGGATCTGGATCGAATTACATTAGGATAAGATCGGCGAGGGTGCTCTTTTTTGATGTCGCACTACTGCGGCTTGTGTTTTCGTAAAGACATTGATTTCGAAAACCTAATTTACTCATTAATGTTTCAGCGTATATTCGACAAAAACCGTGCCCAACGTTTGACCAATTAGAGACCTGAACCTTTTTCTCTCGTTCGCCATTGAGATAGGAATGAGATTTTTCGCTGCTGTTAAATAAAAAAAAACGATTAATGAAACATTTTTACGTTTTCAAAATAATTCGATCCAGTTTTCACCAAGAAAATTTTTTTATCGATAAAAGTGCATATTTCACAAACCCGAGTGAAGGCGAATCGAACACGTAAAAAATTCATGAACAAGCCTAATGACAATATCTGGGTAACCTATGAGACACTTGCTCATCCACTATTTACGAAAATATGAATTGAATAATGTTTGTACTGGAATAAAATTATCATCATTAATGATAATAACAATAATTAATTAATCAAAATTGTTAATTGTTTATTGGTGTTTTATGTCAGAAACAATATAAATAACAATTGAACATTACGTGAAATACATTTTTTTCAAGTTTAGTTAATTGAGACTGACGAAATAAAGTAAAATAAGTCCCTTTATTTTATTATGATTATCAAGCCATATTTTAATTTTGAAACACCAAGATTTCAATTTGCAAATGTGGACAAATAGGACGTAATAATACTTTTAAATCAAAAAAGTGTTGTTTTTGCAGTGTTTATTTGTTTTTCAAGTTCATTGATGAGAATTTTTCAATTTATATGTATACCATTTTTATGCCCCTTATACGTTTCGAAGTGCCGGGCGTTAATTCTTTCGCAAACACATTATCTTTGTTATTATATTCGAATACTATTTTCGAATTAAAGCAAACACATTACTTGTCCATGTATGCCTCACTAAAACGCACGATATATCGAAACGAGAACCAAATGATATGTGGCAATAATCAAACCGAATATACGAGTGTCAAGGAAAGGGAGGTTGGCGAGGGAAAAAAACTTGGATCCAAAGGGGGCTCTCTCACTTTTTCTCCTTCGCGCGATTCTCTTGCGCTCATCGGATTGCCTCTCGCGCGCTAGCCTCCAATATAACAACAACGACTCACATCAACATTTCAACTCATCTGCTTGTCGACATATCCAAACTACGCAGCGGCGACGGACCCAAGTACGTTCTCCGCTCTATCTCTCTCTCTTTGCGCGCGCTATATTTATAATGCATATATGTAAAGGCGGAAACTTATTGACGACAAGCCGCTAGCGCTGAACCCATAAATGGGCGCGAAACGGTGGCGGGGCAAATTCAATTAAAGCTGGTTTAGCCCGATACTTGTATGAAACTTTAAAGATTAATTAGGCGAGGACGTGCAATCATCCAACAGAGCCCACATATACACTCTATATTACCATTCGGGGCGACATCGGTTTGGAATCGTTTGAACCTACCGTACGAAGCTAGCGAGCGCCGTATGTACCCATCGTCGCGAACGTTTGTTCCGCGATGTGATGGGCACGTAGGTCGCAGCTAAAGGGCTGTTAATAAAAAGCTCCAACGACAGGTCTGCGCGTAGAAAAGTTCGCCCTAACGGCTATAATGTGAATGATTGTCGAAATGGATTTTCGAAGAGCGGATGTAACAACATTCTTCTGGAATTAGCGGTGGAAAAAATGTATTTTCGACCTTGTTTCCGAGTGAGACTTCTGGCAAATATGCTTTTGGCGAAAAGTTTCGCCCAATAGCAACGCCGACGAAACTCCTCTTGGGTCAAATCTATTATGTTCCGTCGCTGCTCGTCGAGATACCACGGTCAACTGAGACTAGCAATTTTTTCATTATTTCATCTTCGAACTTGACCGTCGTTTGACATTTTTTTCTCTCTCACTCTCTCTCCCAAAGTTTTTTTCCTCACCAGCAAAGTATACTATTCGATAAATATTAAGAGGAGGAGAAAAAAAACTTGGCAGAAGAATTTTTATTTTTGCGAGGGGGCGAAAATATTATTCTATTTCGTCCTGCGTATATTAAATAATGGCTATGGGCACGCATTTAGCGAAATTAATATCTTTCATTATCGCTAATGTGTCTGATACGAGTATAAATATGATTCCTCACACTTCAGGTAAACGTTCGGTCGTTAACTATAATTAAACCTGGAACGGCATCAACGCCAAGCTATAATTAAATTAATGCGCTTTGAGCTTAATTCCTCATTTTATTTTCAGCGAAAAGCGTCATGTGTATAAGTTGTATGTCGCCGATGTACGACGCTAAATTAACAACTCCGGATGGCAATACTATAAATTTATGGGATACATTGTCTCAACATTATTATAAATTACCCGAAAACTTCACTCGCTATTGCGATCCAGAATATTTCGACCCGTCGAAGTTGCGCCAGCGAGCGTGTCTCGACACTTGCGTGTGGCTATCGACGGACAACTCGTTCTTTGGTAAAACGTTTCTTACCATTTAGTCATTGACCTGACCATAAAAGTAGCAGAAGGTCATCGATAAGAAAGCGGAATTAGCTAATGACGTGTAGAACGTTTTTTCACCATAAATCAACCTGTAACAGTCACCTCGAGCTCGAGGAAATAATTAGGTCACCCTGACTTTCAAACCAACTGGCTACATTTATGATATTATTTGGTTTTCAAATTAATTTCTTTTTTTAGGTAAAGCTCATCGCACGTATATGCGCGGCTGTTTGACCGATTTGAAAGAGCACAATTTCAATATATCCAGATTTCTCAAAACACGAACTCAATGTGCTAAGATAGAGTTCAAGAAATTATTCAATCCCAACAGTCATCAGCCTCATGCCGCTGATCAGCAAGTGTACATATGTGCCTGTCACACGAATAAATGTAACGGTGCTTCGTTCGCAATCGTGTCCGCGTACAGCGGATGGGAATTAATCGTGCTCAGTTTACTTGTCGCTTTATCTTATTTTTCGTTGTCTATTTCATAAAAGTTGTTCTCGTTTGTTTATTTTGATATCACTTGCGCAATTGTGATAATTCTAATAATAATTTCGACTTTTACTCGTTGCCCGGCTCGATTGAGCTGGAAGGTAGTTCACTTTGGATTAACGTATGTTACAGGTGTTTAGCTTATATATCATTAAAATGTTTTGTAAAGGGTTCAACAAAATACAGTAGCAAAAAAGAATTGCAAGCACTTGCATGCTTATTTTGATTGCTTAAGGAAATACAAAGTCATACTTTGGTAATTTGTTATCATCATTAATTTTACTGTTTGCAAAATAGTAAAAAAAAGTTATTACAATATTTTTACAAATCATAAAATTTTATGTTTTAAAAAATTTATTAAATAAAATAATATTAAAAGTGCTGTAATAAAAGATAACAAACCAAAAATGTTCTTTATTTTTTATTAGCTAAATATTTATTGCACACCTGAAATAAGCATCATTTAACCTTAATTTTTGTTCAAACAGTGCAGTGGCGAATGTTGAATTTATATACAGATCAAAGTTTACATCGCGTCTGAGAAGTAAAATTTTCCTTTGCTGAGCGATGTCCAGATTGATTCGGATCAATCTGAAAAATTTTAACGCTCAGAATGAAATCCTTTTCGACCGCGCTCGCTAACTAGATGATTTACAGCATTATCGTTTTCTCGGGTTCGAGGCCCGCACCCGAAGAATACGCCGGGATTACCGACGCCGGTTACAACTCGGAAGAGTCGAATGTTGACTAGCCTTCTATGTACATTGTATCGACTTTCAAAATTTGTTGTCGGAACCCCAATAGACGCTATTGATTACGGATTATGAAAAAGCATGGCCCGACCACTCAGTCATTAGGCGATTGGCCGCCTTCGTTCATACGGCAAGCACGCGAGAGGGCTTCTTCTTCTCTAATGTGCTCATCCATGTTGGTGCACGAGGAGAAGAGTAAAGGCCCTGGGTTATCCAATAGTGTTTTCTTTTAGTTCGCCTTGTGTCTCTAACGCGTAAAAGGAGGGGAGGCGCGTCTTCTTTCTGCGGTGGAAGCGACGGCGGATCTGTCTAACCGATGCGACGATGCACGAAGAAACACAATCATGGTCGGATGTAACTTTTGGTCGAGTTCGGCGAACACTCATAGTCAATCGGATTTTTCAGAAGAGGTAAGACTTTTTTTTAAACAAAAACCAGATGGTTACATTTTGTTTTTGAATTCAAAATTGCCAATGTATCGCGAAATCTTGCCGATCTTAAAGCGACCATTGTCGCTCATTGGAAATATTTCAATTTTGTCGAACACGAATGTTAATTAGCTTGCGAAATTGAACTATAGTTTACTTAACGCTGTTTACATGATTGATTTTGCGCAGTGTATGGTTAATTATGTATTCAGTGACGTAATTCGCAGCTCAATACAATCTGGTCGAGACTCGGATGTTTCTCTATTTCGAGTAGAAATGAATTCTTAAAATTCATCGGCTCATTCAAGAATTTCTTTCTTTCCATTCAGTCTTTGGTGCTAGCATTTTTTCTTCAAATGATTATGATATTGCAAAGAAATATTCGTGTGAAAAATCTTACGGTAAAGATTTTCGAATCAGAATGTATGACATACTTTGCTACAACATGCCCCCATTTGGTACTGACTTTTCATCGAAACAGTCTTCAAATGTTACCACTGTGACTACTTTATTTAAAAAATGAACCAACTATCGGAAGATATTTTTCAACCTAAAGATCTTCTTTTTTTTATCTAATGAAGTCGCTGCGATGTAAATCCCGATTTCGATTGTCCGTAAAAAATCTGTCGAATGAATCTTGGTCTTTATATATATTTTTTTCGCTTTCCTTACCCGTATGCGCGCTTCCCTCACTCGTTCCCAGTGGACCTCGCCTGTTTATTGAATCGAAAAGATAATTTTTCATTTTACCAAATTCTCTCAGGCGTCTAAGCAATCAATCGACCAACTACTAACCTTTTACGATCCGAATCTCGCGACGGTGCAATACGTTGAACCATCGTTCGTTTCTTAATCTCCTCCGGGTTTCGAACGTTCCGCGCAAAAAAGATCGGTTCGCCTTTCTTGGACTCCGCTTAATTGTTTGACAAATCTTATTTCCATTTGGTTACAGAAAAAGCATTAATGGCCAGGCGAAACATCTGCGAGATAAAGTCGAGATTTCCCAATAAATAGGATTCGCGGAAGGGAAAAAAGGCGGAAATTGTTTTTCGCTAACGTATGAGCTTTCCTCAAAAATTGAGGGAAACAATGCAAAACGCAGCACAGAATGGCTCTAAAAATACTTGTAACTTTTTGGGGCTCCTGCTTAGTTACACTTTTTTGATTCTACCTAAATATTCCTCGGTCTATGACTCATTTCAGCCAGTTTTATTTCAATTTGTTTCGAAAAAACATTAATGGCAAGTGAAACATCTGCTGGATAAAATTTAGATTTCCCATTAGAATTATTTCGTGAATAACATCTCCAAAGGGAGGAAACAAAAAAAAAATTTTTTTCAAGAAATAATTATTTAATTTTCTCCTCGAAGGTGGGAAATTGTTTTCGAATTGATGAATTCGATGAATCTTATGTACAACTTTTGTTGTTGTTTTTTTCAGCAAAAACCCCAAAAACGCAGCCTGTGCCAGGCACTGAGGAAGAACTGTCACTGGAAGTGTTTCGCACTGACTACGATGATCGTCGGCTGCTTAACGCTGATCATCTGGTGTCAAGTTACGCAGTACAGTTACACGCATGTGGCGGTACCCAGTCTGCAGAGTTTCCACTACGCAGCCGAGTATGTTATGCAGTATATAATTTTCGCATATTTGATCTCCTAACCTGAGTACCAGCACTAATATTTTGTTTTCAACTGATGTTCAGCACGAAAAAGGGCCCTTGCGAACAAGGTTACAATTTCATACCGATCGCATTCTCCGTAATGTTGTATATTGTTTATCTCATGGAATGTTGGCACTGTAAGACTCGTTTGGATTTGTTATGCAAGGTAAGTGTCCAAACATGTCTAGTGGCATTTTTTGCCCAAAAAAGTTCGGAAAGTTCTACAGAACTTATTTCCACTTTTTCGTTTCGATACAGCTGTTTGTCGTGTACCTTTCAAAATTTACATATTTCCTTGTGGTGTTTTTGCCAAATGGCTTTTGCTGTAGGTCGACGTGCAATCAGTGAACGACTACATTAATCAACTTCGGCAAGCTTCTCCAGTTGTTTGGTGGAGAGCAGTATGTTATCATTATTTACGGCGAACACGGCAAGTTACGAGGTGTGGCATTTAGCATGACGCATGAATACGCATGACTTCTTGAATTTCAGAGGAGGCATAAAAACAGTTAACTATATTTCTAAAGTTCTCATTGTTTTAAAACATTCTTTGTGCCTGGACCCTCTCATCTGTGGATTACAAGAAGAAGATTTTGCTTGTTGCGAGTTCGGCGAGTGATCTAAATTGTCGAATACCCGATCAATCATTAGTTAGAAAAAACGTTTCACAAATTTATGGTGCCTTGATGAATTGTAAATCCATTAAAGCTGTAAACATCAAAACGTCCATTTAAATTTTTTCATTGATAGACAACCGAAACCAATTCAGTTGCTGCCAAGATTCAATAATCTTTCTCTTTTTTCCTTCAGTATTCTCTGCTCAGTGTCCTTAATTCAAACAAAAATTCTAATGAAAACGCACCAGTGGAAGTTTATTAATGTAACTTTTGTGATTCCCCAGCATTTCGAAGGCAGAACAAGATTCGGCAGGTTCAAGCTGAATGTATATTTAAATATAAAATTCATACTTTTGCATGAAACAGGTCTATGCAGAATCAGGCTATACCATAGTAGAGAAAGTATACTCAAAAGGTGATTTTTGGACTGCATCTACTTTTTGAATGAAGGAACACGTGCTTAATGATCTTTCGTACATTTAATGAGTAGTGTCGTGTTTCGAAAGTTTGCTTTGCTGAGTTTGCGTAGTGATTGCTGAATCAAATATCCGGTGGTGTCCTTGGAACTGTAGTGAGTAATTTTCTTTCGCAGCCTGTCACTTAATCACGTAAACAAGTTGATCTTTTTCGTATTTAGATATCGTAACGGGGATACAATAACAACTACGCAGGTGTATTACGAAAGAATTAATTCTCATTCGGCCGGTTCGGTATTTCTTTATCACGACGCCGGCGTTAAGGACATATCGAAGAAGCTGTTAGCTTTGGATCAGTATCCAGTGACGAAAATCAGGTTCAGCAAGGGATTCGTATTCGCGAACTTGCAGTCGGCGAACGAATTCGAAGAACAGCGAGCGAGATTTTTTCAAGAAAACGAACAAAGAGACGACTACATGGAAGTCCGGGAGGGCTTGGACCTGGTCAATGTAACGTTCAAGGAGCACATGGCCGCGTTTTCAGACATTAACCACAGGCCTTGGTTCTTATCGCAATGGTGCTTCTGGTTGTGCTCATTCATGTTAGCCTCTTGGCCGTTGCGCATTTTGATCGAATACAAGACTGCCTACGTTCATTATCAAGTTACCAAACTGTTCGGCAGTAATTATCTCAGTCCAACGAACACCAACTATACCGGGCCACTGACGCGGGTGAGCACCATGGACAGCAGGGATTTAGAAATGGTCTTGCAAAATACGTTCGTAATGGTGCCCAGTTATTCGGAGGCACTGCTAATGGATCCGGTGCATAGTCGAACTATGCAAATGATGCAAGATAGGGAGGGAAATTTGCATATTCAAACCCGAAGGCAGTTCATCGTCGGAAACAGCGTCGAAGCCGTCAACAACGAACGAGTGTTCGCCAACTATGGTGCACTTATACGCGAAGAACTTCCGGCTCTCGCGTGCCCTCGGTCTCGGTCCATGAGTTTCCAACGATTGTCCACCGGAGTGCTCGGTAGACCATTTTCCAACACCAGAGACCGAGCGTCGAGATCAACCAGTTTCGGAAGTCTGACCAACATTACGGGAGCGCGGAACGTTTATCGTACTCTGCCAGCAACTCCCGAAGATGCGGACCATGATGTTCCGAGCGCTGTACCCGATGATCCACCGCCATCGTACGACACAGCTTTGCAAATGTGTCAACCATTGTACGAAAGGATAAGACGATCGACTACGTCCGAGGGCAGATTCAAATGGTTCTCGGCAATTGCTGCCGGTATTCGTGATAAGACGAACCCTCAAAACAAAGACGATGACACTTTATTATAAATTTAATATCCGTTCTTTGTTCTTATATATTTTTATACACGTTATTAACAGTCGATTAAGTTTTACAGTCTGAAACACTGATCGACAAATATTGTGGAAATCCAACAGTTTACAGACTGACACCAGAATATTATCCTTAGCTTGATAATTTGACAAAGTCAGTAAATAAACCAATCCCATTTGGCATTAAAATACAGTTTAAAAACTGTATTTCTCATCCATGAATCATATACTGTGTTACTCGCTTATAAGCCGCGGCAGCGTGCTCCTCTATGTGCTGCTTATAAGCGGGGAAGGCTTATAATTGAGTTCATAAAACAGTAATTAAAAGGACAGGCCTTTGAAAAAAATTTCATTTTTTTAGAAATGTACTTACTAATGATCCTAAAAACGGTCCCGATGTCCAATTACTTTGAAGCGTTTCTGAATTATGTATCTTTATCCGCATTCGTAGCTGTCGTCTGGTATTAAATAGTTAGACCATTTCTTGAAGACCGAAGTCTTCAAACAGTCGCGTTTCTGCTCATCGTCGAGCCCGAAAACGTCAACTGTTGATTCGTGATCGTTATGAACGAACATGTGAACCGATTCACCATCCGATTTCCGTTCTAAATTACTTATCAGCGTGATGAACTCGTGATGAACGTGATGAATGTGATGCGAGTACTCGTGATAAATGTAGCTCGAAGGTGGAACTTTTCCAGTCGACATCCTTGCTCGGCCAATTCGTTGAGGTAATCAGCGTAACATGATACCCCCACCACCTTTTTCATAAAATTCAAAGTGAAAAGTGGCAATCAACCAAATTTTTTGAGTGTTCCAACCACCTTAAAGTCATTCCATTGCCCAAGTTTGCCCATTCAGTGGACCATTCCCAGCGCCATTGTCGTCGGCCATATTCGAATTCGTCCACGGATGCTTGTTGCGTCTTGGAAGAAGAAGAAGAAGAAAAGAATTTTAATGTCGACTACTACGCATGACAACACTTGAGCGACAAGTCAACTTAGATATAAATAATTTAAAATTAAAATAATGTGATAAAGATGGCTTTAAAATGTAAATCGTGAAATTAACCACAACAAAAGGCCAATCAATAATAGTAATTGTAATCTTGAATATTTTTCAAATGCTTGATGCAATGTGATTTTTCGAGATGACCGCTTCTTGTTCCATACCAGCTGGAGCCCTGGTGTATTCCTCCGAGTAACTCATCTACCCGGCGTGTCACTCGATCCAACGAAATCTGGTTCTACTTGCGGGTCTGTTTCGCCAAAATTCGAATCGCCCGGCTTGAGGTCTTTCGCCGGGCTTTCGATTTCCTCCTCGTCACTCTCAGGGTTCTTCTTATCGACTCCCTTACTCCCGAAAAGATAACTTGAGAGTCGGTCCAGCAGCACTAAACGGGTTCCAGCCATGTCTAAATCAGCTGAATATTGATGCCAGCACTCGGCTTGGCACGGAACCAAAAGCCAACACGAAAAAACAAACGTGAGACGTGCTAATGGTTCAAAATGTGGTTCTTTAGGTCTCTGTTCCGAAAGCATTTCATTTCACATTAAACATCGATAATGAGCCTGTCGTGTCGAGTTTTGAAAGCACTGGTCCGTAAGCAGTGCATGTCCCAAATGAAATAATCCAAGTTTTTAAAGCATTAACGCTCATTTTTTTATTTAAAAAAATTTTTGGTCCCACACAAGTTTTTGACTGTGTGCATTTTGCCTATAGCTGGCCGGCGGTCTTACACACTGTACGGACCGGAAGCTGACCAGGAACATCCAGTGTTGCGTAGTTGGTATACACACAAGGTGTGACGCATGCTGATTGCAAGAAACAGCTAGAATTATAAATCTTAGTTTTTCAACTTCATAAAAACTATCAAAGTTCGAGGTTTATTCCGCCCCCTATTTTCAAGAACTTTTTATGATGTTTGTTTCTCAGGAAAACATCTTAGTCATCAGATAAATCTTATGACTTTTACTCCTTTTACATAAGTTTGCATAGGCAATTTCAGTTTCACTAACTTTTTATAACGTAATAATTCGCATCCTTGGTAAAAGAAATCTTAAAATGTTCCATTAAATAATTAAATTGTCTGAGTTCTTATCCTGAGTTTTAAGACGTTGAAACGGTCCGAAATAAGTTTCCATCCCCATATAGTATTCCAATACTTCTTCTGTACTGCAAAAGCCATTCCACCTTGCCCGTCGACGCTGGAGAATTAAAAATACGATAGTCTTGAACCGTAAATTGACCTGCCCAGTTTGAATTTGTCTCTTGTAAAGCTGCTATTTTGATTTTAAATTTGCTGAGTTCCTCGATAACTTCGTTCCACGCCCCTGTACCATTAACCGAACGAACATTCCATGATCCAAATCGAAACTGTTTAAATAAAGTGTATAAGGCCATAGTAATACCTTGTAGTTGGCCGGACCACAAGGGAGAGCAAAATTAAAAACCGGCCGCTCTTGATGCCAGCCAACTTTACACCCCTTTTGTAAAGTGTAACTGATTCCAATTTGTATTTTCCCTCTGTACTTACAAATCATTCTTACTGCAAACTTTTTGAGTTTGCAATAGTGAATGGAATTGTATCACAACTAGCAGCAGGTCTGACATTGCCGACTGTCACTGAGACAGCAGCACCACTGTCCACCAAAGAGGAGTTCAGCAAGGCTGCACAATGTCGCCGATTTTGTTATTATGCAACCTAGTTTTGGATACAGTATTAAGAAACTATGATAAGGATCAAGCCGCAAACAAAAATTCGATGAAAATCATTGGCACAACATTACAACATCTCGAATATGCCGATGACATCGTGCTGTTAACGAAACACCAGCCGATTTGCAAGAGAAATTAGATTGTCTGGCGAACATGACTATAAATCCCGGAAAAACCGTTCTTATGGATTTTAAAAAGAAGAAATCTCAACAAACATACTTCAGAAATACTTCGTTCGTACAAAAAAATAGGTGGTACAATCGATTGCATGTCATGGATAATGCCTGAAAAAAATTACACTATTCAGGTATAAGGGGCCATAGACTCTATGATAAAAAATGAATTGGTTTGAAAGTTTTGGTGTTGGATGATAAATCAAGAATGATAAACAAGAATGATAAATCGTATTTGATCAGTCGTTTGATCGTTTTGTACAACGCTGACACATTACTGTCACTATTGTTGCTGTAAGTTAAATGTAGTAATCCGAGTTGTAATTTGTTTCCTTTCAAAATCATTTCAAAACTTCAATTTCACATTTCAAAACGCAAAACTGAAAAATGTTATAATCTGAATCTGATTCGGTGTTTCTGTTCTTCATGACACTGTATTGGGTAAATAGACTGAGATTCAAAGGGTGCTCATAAAGTAACTACACACGTAGAGTTATGAGAAATGAATGGCAGGAAAAATTGACTATCACTTTAGTCTAAACAAGAGTAATAGACTCATGAAAAAGTTAACTTATCAATATAGTTTGTATTATAAATTAGAATTGATCTTCTTGCTCTTCCTGACACCGTATTTGATAACATAGCGTTGAGATCCAAAGTGTATTCTTTAAACAACTATGTAGAGTTACGAGGAATGAGATGGCATTCATAATTTATATGTATTTCATTCAATGACTGTCTCTTTTATCTCAACAAGAGTAACAGAAAACTTTCTTTCTTTAAAGTTAACTTTTTCATGACACACCATATTGAATAACTAAGAGTCGAGGTGCACTGTGCACCCCTTAAGTATAGTATACTATATACTATATGTATTACATAAGCTTAAATGAATGAAATGGTAGGCAAACTTTATCCATTTCTTTCAATGACAATGACTATGCTTTCAATGACGTGATTGGAGTTTAAATTTGTATTGGTCTTCTTCATCTTTACGACATCATATTGGACTGAGTTAAGATGAGATGCAAAGTGTACCACTTAAGTAACTACACAGAGTCATGAGAAATGAGATGACCGGCAAAATTTATGCATTTCTTTCAATGACTCATATTGATGGTAACCAGGTGCAATTGATCCTGAACATTTTCTGAAAATCATTTTTATATTTTTCACATGGTGATTTGTCTAATAATAAACACCATTTAAAACTGTTACTTTGTTGGGCTTTCAATATTTTAAACATTTTTGCAACTAAACTTATAAATTTAAAATAACCCAAAAATATATTTCAAAAGTGATATTAAGTAAATTTAATTTACCTGCTGTAACTCGCGAATTTTTTATAGCATAAACCAGGGGTCCCCAAACTGCGGCCCGCGGGCCGCATGTGGCATGTTTTTGTGCATGTTTTTGTGCCTGCGGGCCGTAGTTTGGGGAACCCTGGCATAAACCAAAGGCAAGTATAATTAAAAAAATTTCAAAATTAAAATTTTTGTAAAACTAAGGCCTTTACTGTTACCCGGGTCCGATTTTGCCTACAGCTGGCTAAGCAGCCTTTGATAACACCTACAGAAAGCTGACCGGGACATCCATGCCTAGACTTGAGAGTGCGACATTAGCATCATACTTTACAACCTGACATTTGAACTGGGCATTAGTGTGCGACATTGGATCAAAATGGACATTAATTAAATGATAAAGGATTAGGGCTTGCATTCTAGACAGAGTATACCCTAAGGCGACATAGATACAGTCGGGTGCAAAGTTATCCTCTCCCATACTAAAAGCCGTCAGACCAGAATGGAAGGTGTGGCCAGCACCAACTCGCTAGATTTTATCCTCAAAAGTCGATCGATTTCTTCTTATTTCATGACTTGGTATGTGGAAGCGCGCGATACGGGCATCTTGCTCAAGGATCACGGATATCAGGGTATCCTACCCGGGGGTGACAAGCGAGCGACAGTCTACTACACCAGGCCTACCCTACATTAATTAGTTGCTGACAGCAAATATCATTCAACCCTTTTATGAAGTCACAAAAAAGTATTATTAGTAGTTCGTAGTATGGTAGCTAGAAAGTTATAAGAAATTCAATAATCAACACTAACTGATCTGCACCCAGGGGTACAATATTCACTAAACTTTGGTGCAGTGTACTCTTGTTACAGCGATTAACCTGCAAAAGTGAACTTTCCATTAGTGAAGCAAATTATCTGTCCTAGCTATATTAAATAAGACTTTGGATTTCAGCAATAATGAAAAAAAAATTAATAACATTTCCGATTTTCAACTTTTCTCATCTACTTTAACGTGTACTTGAGGCAATTTTTGTGATCAACAACCAACAATGATATATTGAGGTTGAAAAGTTATTTTTTGAAAAAAAAAGAAAAAACAAGTGAAATAAAAACAAGACAAAATCAAACACTTTTCTGTTCATAAACATCGTTGCTTACTAACTTTCAATCCTCATCAACAAATCTTGAAGCAAAAACTGAGGTTGTTTTTGTTGGACAAGTTGCATGTTTATGTGGAAATTTCACTTTCTGCTTTGTTCATCATTTGCGTTTGACGTTTATCGTTTTTCTGAAAAACATTTAGGGTATATAAAGCTAGTCGGCTCAGACTTATCCAACGTGGAGTTTTGTTTTATGAAAAAAGTTAAGTAAGAAAATTGGTCTTATTCTTCATCATTATTTTAATGTAAGAGTACTTTTGTTGGCTGTAACTTCACCGCTCCTAAATTGCTTAGTTGGCTAAATTTGTTTGATTATTTAGCTGAATATGTCGGATAGTCAAACTTTCTTGGAAAAGGCCCAGAACATGGTCGAAACTATGAAAGAAAAAATTGGATTAATCGAATCAAGCGAAATGAAGGAATGCCAAAATCGAGAATGCAATCAAGCTTCTCAACCGGGTTACATTGGGGCAGAAAGGCGTCTGTCTTGTGATCATTCGGGTCAAATTCATGAAACTGGTTGCGGCGAAGGCCAGTTCCGTGAACACGGATCTCTTGGTGAACAACTGGGAATGGATGGTCGACCATTAGACAGAATGGACGAAGGTCAAGGCGGTCTGTTGTAATATTATTATGGGTGAAATGAAGTTTGTATTAAAAAAATGCAATTTTTATGTTTGAGTTATTATGTTTTTAATCAAATTTATTCATTTTATTAATCATCAAAAGTGAAAAATAAATGAAATAATCATTAATCTATTAATAAGTTCTTTGAACGATCTTTCACAAATATCATGGAGCAGCTGTGCGGCTTGTAACAACTATCCAAAGTGTCAGATTGACTTATTTTCACATGACAAGTCTTGAAACCATTCCAGATTAAACAAACCATTTATTTCAATTGACTGACAATTTCAACACATTTTTGACAATTCAATTGACACAGCTTCTGGTAATTAAAAATTTAGATCGTATAATGTCAAATATGCATCAACAGCAAACCACAAAAACAAGTCACTAAAATCCTACCACAACAAAGACAATATCACCGCCTTTTAGAAAATGAAGAGGAAAAATCATTAATTCTAGAAGGCGTAGAAAACATAATAGTAGTAAGCCTTTGGGTAGAATAGTACACACTAAATATTTGGCTATAATGAAAAAGTGTCGGATATGAAAGGACATCGGATTGTCATGTGTCGGACTGTCAAGGATTGAGCTTGTAAGGATAAAATTTATTTGCGCGTTGTGTTATGTTTTACAATGAAATCACATATCTTAATAGCAAATGAAAGAAATTACGTTCATCAGGCAAAAGGCGTTAACTGCAAAAATTGCATTTTGAGAAAATCGAGGTCAAAGTTTTGACTGCCTGGA
>JAQGBA010001215.1:0-17394 GCA_034698125.1 Prionchulus punctatus | reverse complement strand
ACTATAGTTATCCAATGACTATAGTTATCCAATGACTATAGTTATCCAATGACTATAGTTATCCAATGACTATAGTTGAAGGAAATCATGGTAACAGTTCTTGTTTTGTTTGAATTGTACTTCTCTCTTTTGTACGACTTTTAACCGGTTTCTGTGCTGAGCCAGTTGGACTTTTTGCTCGTTGTTGACATAACGTCTGCCCTTAATGTGTGTTTGCTTGTCGGACACGTGCTCGATAAAATTGTGTAAATACGCCTCGCGAACATTATTCGCCGGATTCATTAACGGGCAGGAGGCGAAATTTGTTTTTCTAACACTTTTTCTTGCAGAAGTTGGACGAAAAATGCGATACGAGCAATCAGTTGGATCCGCTGGATAAAACTATAGACAAAGAGCAAAAACGACAGTTCAAAGTTTGGGACGAATACGATGATGCTCAGGACAAATATTGCGACGTTGATGGTAACTATAGTTGCCGTTTACTATAGTTGTACAATGAATATAGTTCCTCCATGATATTGTTACCCCACGACTATAGTTGCTTCATGACTACTGTTGCCCCGTGACTATAACAGCCCATTGACTATAGTTGCCCAGTGCCTATAGTTGCCCACTGACTATAGTTGCTCGATGACTACAGTTGCTTAATGACAATAGTTGCCCAATAACAATAATTGTCCAATGACTATAGTTGCCCAATGACTACAGTTCTCCACTGACTAGTTGTCTAATAACATTGGTTGCCCAATGACCGTAGTTGCCTAATGGCTATAGTTGCCCAATGACTATAATTGACCAGTGACTATAGTTGTGCTGTCTATTGTAGATGAGCAATCGGCCGATATGCATTACGTTGATTTGCAAAGAAATCCGGAGCGATACACAGGGTACAAGGGTAACAGCGCCGTTAGAGTTTGGAAATGTATTTACGAAGAAAATTGCTTCAAGTACCTTCAGAAATTGCCCAATAGTCCACTAGACACGACACGTTCTAGTTTTTCGTGCAATTTTTCAGACCAGATCCCAAGTTCGACAAGAATTTCTTGCTGCATCCAACCGTTACGGGTAAGTCGAATATTTTCTCAATCTTTTTCTGTATCCCCGTTAGTCCCATTTTGAAAAAATGCCGTATGGTGCCAACGAAAACAAATTTTAGGTACCGATCTCGAAGGTAATGAGTAAAAATCAATTTCGGGTAATGTAGAGTTCAAAACAAGCAAAATTTCGGTCGTTTTTTCTTTCTTGCACTTTAACTATAGTTCTTCAGTGACTATAGTTGCTCATGAGTATAGTTGTTCGTGACTATAGTTGTTGAACGACTATAATTTCTCAACTTGTTCATTTTTACAATATACAGTGCAAAAAAACAAAAATTTCTGTCGTTTTTTCTCGCACAGCAAGCGATTTTTTTCTTGTAAAAAATTTGTGGTTTCGCAAATCGTCGGCACTCTCGTCCTCTTATTTTCGTTGTGGCTTTTTTCCTGTCCTTGGGCGGTGAAAGAACCAGGAGAGTCGAATTTTGTGTGAATTCGATTTTCGCCCGAATCGACGTTGTCTAGCGCACTTTTAGGGTCGGATTCATTCTGTTTGTGTGCGTTTTTTGCAGGATTGTGTTTGGAAAAACGGGTTTTTTATCGCTTGATCTCTGGACTACACACGAGCATAACAATCTCCATCGCTGCACATAATTACAAGCCTGGTGAGTCTATAGTTGATCGCTCGTGACTGTCCTCGAGTGACTATAGTTGATTTTCGACCGTCTATAGTTCACTGGCTGTCGCACTTTTTAGCGCCGCACGGCTTCGGTCAAGGCCAATGGGTTCGCAATTTGGACATGTTTTCGAAACGGTTCAGCCCCGAATTGACCAACGGCGAAGGCCCTGAGCGTTTGAAAAACTTGTACTTCGTGTACTTGCTCGAGTTGCGAGCGTTGCACAAAGTCGCTCCGTACTTAAACGACGACCTTTTCTACACCGGCAACGAGGAGGATGATGCCGAAACTCGACTGGCTGTCAATCATTTCGTGGGCTTGTTGAACGACTTTCCGGAACATTTCGACGAGTCGCCAATGTTTCAAGTGAGCAACTATAGTTGATGGTCAACTGCAGATTGTTAATTAATTGTGACTGCTTACCAACTATGGTTCTCCGCAAGCAACTGTAGTCCACTAGCTAGAAGCCTTCGCTAACAACTTTCGGCCCTCTTTAGCTAGTTTTTCAGTTGAAAATCTTTAACCAACTATAATCACATTCGGCTGAAGTTGGTTGATGGTCAATTACAAATGCGAGTGCAGTACAATTTGGTTCTATGCAAACAACTATAGTTTACTGGCTAGATAACTTTCAGTTTCTCTTTCTCTAGTTCTATGACGGTTCTGAAGAAGTAAGAGCCCTAAAACGATTTTTCTATTCATATTTTTCTTTATGGGTTGCTTGCGGTGGTGGGTCGGGGTATCGTAATATTTGTTTTTCAATATTTATCTAATGCGATACTGTTGCTCGATATAGAACGAGCGAGTTTTTTTTCTTCCGAGAATACATACGCATGCCGCGCAGAGCGTAGAGCATTTTCGCTCCCAGCCTGCGATGAATTTAATACTTGCATAAACTAAAAATGAGCGTAAAACCACGCATCAATTGTTGGGGGAGAGTGTCGCAATGTTTCGCACGCCGTTCATGGATAAAATTTTGTCGGTGATGGATTTAAACGTGTTAAGGACAGATGGATATAGTAGACAGTGACATCCTGCTTATCTGTTGGCGTATGTCGTCACCTTGGTTACAGACTTCGAACCTTCGTTACTTGTTACTTAGCACAGTCTTACTGTGTTAAAACATACTACGTATTTACTATGTTAACATACTTACTAGACAGCACAGTACACAGCGTAGTCTTACTATAGTCTGACTATAGTAGTCTTGCTACAGTATAGTACAGTACAGCTTACTTACTATAGTAGTCTTGCTACAGTATAGTACAGTACAGCTTACTTACTATAGTCGAACTACAGTATAGTACAGTTACTTAATACACAGCACAGACTTATTATGTTAAAACATAGGCATGCTATTCATTCGAAAGACTGATGCCACATTCGCACACTCCTAACATCTTGTGCTATGGGCACAGGCTTAGAACATTAGCCCGCTCTTCTTATGTTATAATATATTCACGCTCTTTGAACAAATGCAGGCATGTTAATTACATGTATAACTTCATGTTGATACACTAACACCCTTTTCCTCTGTGATAACTTGTACTCTCTTGAACAAATATTAAGCTCCTTGTGTTACATTAGTATACTCTTCCACTGTTATGACATAGACATATGCATCTCTATGGAAAACTAATGTTCATGTTGTAACATCACTCACGCTTCACAGCGTATAACATTGGGACAACATAGGCATGCTCTTCGAATGAAGGCTTACATCCACGTTGTTTTATTAGCAAGCTTTTCCTATGTTATAACAGTACAGTAACTACATGCATAATTACATGTTGCTTCATCTACACCCTCTTCCTATGTTGTAACAGTATATCTCTGAACAGAGGCTAAGCTCCTTGTTGTTACATTAGCACACTCTTCCTATGTTGTAACATAGATATGCTTCTAGATGGAAGGCTAATGCCAATGTTGTCAAATTTGCACACTTTTAACATCTTATACCCTGGCGCTGGCTGCGAACATTAGCACTCTTTGTACTATGTAACATAAGCATGTTCTTACAATAAAAGCTTTGCTCCATTGTTATGTAAGGACACTATTCCAATGTTATAATGTAGGCACGCTATTCTTAGGCACATTGACACATAACTACCCCCTCTATGCTGTTTCATGCACACTGCCACATGCTGTTACATACACACTGTTACATGCCGGTACATTTGCACACTTACGTTTGCATGTATTCTACATGTTTCCATGTTAACACCCCCTACGTTATAAAAGGCACATTCTCTAAACAAGGTTTTAATTCCTTGTTATTACCCTAGTGCAATCTTCCTATGTTATAGCATAGGCACACCCTTAGAGCACGATCCTGTGAGCACTCTCTCCGAACATAGGCGTAGGACTATGGCATTATTTTGTTTGAGAGGTTTGATGGTGCAGTTGTTTCTTAGCATGTTGGACGTACGAGAATTCTTTACATGCGTGGCAAGGAAATTTTTTGTTGTAGGGCATAGAGTCGCGAGCTCGAGCGTTGAAAGAAGAGTTTCGGCGACACTTTGTTAACATCTCGCGCATTATGGATTGCGTCGGATGCGACAAGTGCCGACTGTGGGGCAAGTTGCAGACGCACGGTATCGGCACTGCATTGAAGATTCTATTCTCCGACGTGCCTATTGTGAGGTCCGATCGTCCGGCGTTGGACAATAAAAAGTTCCAATTGGAACGCAACGATGTTATCGCGTTGTTGAATTCACTCGGAAGGTTTTCGTCGAGCATCGTCGAAGTTAACGAGTTCCGGAAAGTTTTGGGTGAAAGGTCAAAAATAGAACTTTAGTTAGGTTTTTTTTGTTTTGTTTGCTTCAAATTGGTTCAAATTTAAATTTGTTACTTGTTCTTTGGACAAAACTGCTTTAGTGCCGGACTCATAGTTTTTATTTCTTGTTCTGTTTTTTTCATTCTGTTGCTGGCGGTGGGCGAATTATATTTATGAACTCTTTTTTTCGTCTAATCTTTTGTTTTTAAAAGAAATTTAAAGAAATTTTTGAAAATGCTCTTTTGTGATAATGTGTATAAAAAAAGTATTGTACAAAAAGAATTTATATGCGAATCGTGGTGAAAATAATTGCTGATTTTTTTGTTTGTTTTTTGCGCGGATTTGAAACAAATCTTATTGTTCCTATTGTTTTTGGTTCTAGTGAAAAAAAGAAATATTTTTGTTTTGGAAAAAGGTTGTGTTAAAAACACACACAATTGTGCACAACAATAAAATAAAAGCGTACATGTAATGAACTGAAGTCAATAAACTTGAACTAATAGGTGACCTGCCAAGAGGTCTAACAAGAGAAATAGGTAAAAGATTGTTAAAGGATAAAAGGATAACTGTTGAGCGTATATATTCTAAAATAGAATGTATCCTTAGGGGCGACAGAGAGTGAATGTTGTTAATGAAATCTTTTTTGGTTATCTTTATATGCTAGACGACATATGTGTGCTCCTTGTTTGACATATGCCAAAATGTTCCGCGAAACAAACGCGCTAAAAAAAGAAACTGTGGTTGCCGTTCGAATTGGACAAATCTGATTATTTTGAAACAGTCATAGCCGACAATATGTTCAGTTCAGTTCAGTTCAATTTTATATTAATTGTGTCGTTTATCCATTTGTTTTCATGACCGCTCTTTCGGATTACAAGAGCCAAGATATGAAATCGGCTATGCCACGTGACGATTCAGAAAAATCTGAAAAGTCTGGTACCGTAGTATCCCGATTTTTCTCAAACATTTATTTATAAATGTTGTTTCACGTGTTTTAGTAAAAGAGCTGCGAACTACGTAAATTAGTTTTATTTTACTTTCCAATGCAATTATCGAATGCTCGAGCCATCTCATGCCTTTTTAAGTACAGAAGATTGCGTTCAGAAATATTGATTCTATTCTGAAATAAAGAGCCTCACGAAGGTACATGCTTTTCGTAGTCTTGGAAATTAGTTAATTTTCTTTTTTTTCCATGCAACTTGACTTATTCGCCGTTAGCACGATTGTTAAAAAAGATGATTTTTTGAGAATTATCAAACTTGCTCGGATGAACCTATGCTTTTGCTCATTGCATCAAAATACCAGTTATATAAGATTTCAAATTAACTATGACCAACTTAACTCGAAATAAATACGTTTGCTCGGTTCGATGTTTTATTCAAATTGTGATCATCATACAAATTCTTACATTCATTACTATTAGCTATTTGTACTTACAGCGTTCAACGATTAATCGAACTAAGCCTGAGCATCACGCGGAAGTCAACTTTACATTACGTTTTACGAAAATGGAAATGAGCCTTCCCTACAAATTGATTTGCATGTATCCTGAAGCGCCAACTGTTAACGTTACGGAAGATGATATCAGTAACGCTTTAAACCTTCCGACGGGCACTTTCTACAATAAAGCTCTGGTTGAGCTCGGAATGTGCTTCGCCAAAATGAGGAAACTTAATGAGGACACAAATCTATGTTTATCCTCCTCAGTGGCCGAACCAACTGGGGTTAAAACTAATAATAATTTCACTACTTTCTAAATTAAATTAAATTAATTAAAATTTGATCTTTTGGAATTCCCCACGTGTCAGCACATTAGGTCCAATACGTTGGAAGTCGGTTCTGCACTATTTGGTTTAATATTATTAGAGTTAAAGCCCAAGAGGTCTATGTCCAACCAGTTGGACAAATCCACTGAGGAGGTTATGTAGTTCATCAAAAGTTGATGTGAAAATCTACAATGTCAGCAAAACATGTTTCATTATTGCCATTTCTATGTACAACCTCATCATTATAGTTGATGGATGCTGTACTCGTTTGAGGAAAAACAAACATTTCAAAAAAGTCCTTGCAAGCATTTCTGGTTGCTTTTTGATACTAGAAATTACTGTTATGGTTGCCAACTATCGCCAACTTGATTTAACACCAAAAATGACGTTGCCGTTGACTTTGTTTGAAAGCAAATATTTTCAACAGCCGCATGTTGATTTTGTTTGGTATGGTATTGCAACTGTTAATGGTTTGGCAATGTTCCTTATTTTGATTGCGCGAAAACATAGCCAACAATTTAAACAGCATTCTACTTTGAATGAAGTTCAATCTGCTTCTGGACAAAAAAGTGAGGGTGGTTTTCTCGGTCGGACGCCTGCTGACTGTGAGGAAACATATTTAAGCAATGAGCTACCTTCATAATTTTAAATCAAGAAGTTTATGAACCTGACATTGCAAATACTAACACGATGAAATATTTGAATTACACAGTTCTTTGAATAGTTTAGTCGGTCGAAGGAGTTAACAGCTTAGTTTTGAATGGTGGATAATTGTATCAAATAAAGTTTTAAAAAAGGGATTTAGTAGCATTTTATTCATTCCTGAATGCACTAAATGTAACTTTAAAGTTGAATGTGGATTGCTAATTAATTGTCAAGTTTCTTGCAAGCGCTTTGTATGAACATTTAAATCCAAACAAAAACAAGCGTCAAACGTTTTTAAATCTATATATATGTCAGTCAGTTAATTGTAGGTTGAAAAAATGGAATTTGTTCCTAAAAATTGCATATTATTTTGTGATTTCATGCAAATGACATCATGCAAAAATTTTCAACCCCGCTCCCCTTCCCCATGTCACACAAGTCAATTTTGCTCGGACCTCAATAGCATGACATCACTTTTAGATGGACCCCACCCCTCCAAATGATGAAAATTCTGAAAAATTTGAAAATTTGAATTACAAATAACTGTCAAATAAATTTGCAACATGCCATGGGAAAATAATAAAAAATTAAATTCATTATAACAGTAACAAACTAAATATTAATGTCCAAGGATATGTAGACATATTTCTTTTGCATGCCATATTCATTATTAATATTTTCATTATTAATATTTTCAATATTTACTTTCGTGGAAATTTTCCTGTATGCTCGAAACAGTATTATTATTTGGTATACTGACTGAAAAGTGTTTGAATTTGTGAATCCAAACAAAATCTTTTTCTGACCCCTCAACATGTTGGCTAAATGGTGCGAGACAATAGCTTGCAACAGAATCATCAATTTGTATGAATCTAGAAAAACTGAAATGCAGTTTGCATTTTGGTCGATTATTATGATGTTTGCCTTTGGAGCTAGCTTTTTTATGTACAAGACTGTTCAGGCGTACATCAAGATCTTGTACTTAACAACAACGGCGATAATCATCAATGACAGCCTCGAAATGCCTGACTTCAAACTTTGCTACGACAGAGGTTTCAATGTATTCAGTTAGAGAAAGATGAATTTCTCAGAAAGTTTCATTCACAAACTTACACATTGTATATTGATAGCAATTACGAATCAGCAATGCTGGAATGCAGATATTATTTCGAACAACGCAGCCACTCAGCTTTCGAAGTATATCAGGATATCGGCTTCTGATGCAAAGGTATTGTAACTATACCTTTTATTTGTTCAACATGTCCCATGAAAAAATGTTAGAAATTAAAGCGTATATTTGGACATAATGAAAACTTTTGTCTCGTTATCTTCCTGCAATTTATATAGAAACAACGTCTACATAAGGTCTGATGCTTATGTAGACATAAATTTGACTTCGAATGAGTTTTGGGGTCATTGCAGAAAATATGTGACGACCAGTAGTAGGAAACGCAAATAACGACGGAAAAGAATGATTTTCGCCAACATCAGGAATCGGATATAACATCGTAGAGCGAATGGTTTTAATCATGACTTACATCATCAATCAAACTGTTTCATAAACCATGACCTGAAAGCGGCAAACATGAAAATTGACTGCGAGAAACAAATGCAGAGCAAGATGAGCTTGCATGAAATCCATCACTGCTAGCTAACTAACGGCCGAAATAAAGTTTCGATTTGCTATGTATACATGCAGAACAAAATTAGTACATGCGAATGAGAGACGAGACTCGCATTCGCCATGGCTTTGTTTGGCGAAAGTGAAGAGCCTAAGTGGAGCACCATATAGAAGAAAATCCTTTTATTTTTAATAAAACATAGTTTCACATCAAAACGACATTCACTAATGAAGATACTATACAAATTTCACAAAAAGTTATCAGGGCGTGTCCAAGACCAGAGAAACGTTTTCAACTTTATCAGGATTATCAGAGCGTACTGCTTTCGAAGTATCTTTTATATCGTTAGCGCGTTTGCCTTTGTATTCGTCGAGGGCCGACGCAAAAACAAACATACACAGACACCAGTAAAAGAAAGTTAAAGCGCGCCAAATTGTATCAGTCGTCGCCGGCTGAAAATAATCCGTTTCGTACAAAGCTAACGGTAGGAACATTTTGGGTATTACTTCATCGCGACAGCTTTTAACAAACAAGTAAGTGAGACACATAACAGAGCAAGCTACATGAATGGCGATACACCTTTTGACCCTTTCTCCGCGAGAATCCGTACGCGAACGCTTATTGCAAACATACAACAAAGCCCACAAATCCGTCATTAGCCATATGAAAAAGATGCAAAAAAACATTTCATTAACAGCGTTGACGCTAACTTTAGACGAGCCGCAAAAACAGCGAGCGACATCCTCGTTAATTTTAGACATTTTAGCGAAGCACCTTCCGAGCTCGGTCAGCGGTTCGTTGTAGACGGTGCCCGCGGGTAGATTCAAAGCGTAGTCGATTTCCTCATCCGTTACAACGACCGCTCGAGCTTCCGGATAAAAGCAACGAAAGCTGTCGAAACGCCTGTGGTCCATTAGACCGAACCGTAAGGTGAAATTGCTTTCGGATTGAACTGAGGGCTGGTTGCGGTAAATCTTAGTCGGCCAGAAATACATAAAACACACAGCGCCAATTGTAATGACCTTCAGGAGGATAATAAGTCCGTCAGGTCGAAGCGAGCGTACGGTTTTAATAGTTAATAAGTCAGTCATTTTGGCAACCAGCTTGTTCATCCTGTAAAATACTTATGTATTCATAAAAGAGAATAAAACAGATAAGGTTTTGCTCAAATCGTATACCTTAAAAAGTCCGAGAAACCTCCTTCGCACAACGAAGTCCAAGCGTTGGATCGAAAATTTTCCAGAGTAAACAACGTATTGATCATAGAATTGAGAGGGTCAGGCGCGCCAGGAACGTAACTAGATTGAATACGAATCGAAGTGGACAACGATGTTTTTTCGAAAATTGAATTGGATGATACTCGTACGTTATTTTTATTCAAGATAAAACAATGTTTATTAAAGATTACAAATGTCTATATTCAAGAAGAAACACCAATTTCGTGTGGTAGAGTAAATTAATTTAGGGAATGTCGTTTGCGAAATGAAAAACATATTTTAGCGTTGATTCGCAAGTATGTGTGTTAGTTTGTCATTTTGCATAAATTTTGCGTCTTAATTACATTAAGAATGGATAAACGTCAAAACTGACGGTTTTCGCTAATTTTTAGCTCATCACGAATCAAACTTCAATGCAAGTTTTGAAGCAAAAGAAACAGAAAATTTCAGGAAAATTGTGAACTCAAGCACGATCTCAGGCATATATTCAAATAAGCTGGCTAAACCTGTACTGGCTAATCAACATTAAAATACGTGTTTCACTTTCGCAAACTAAGTTTCCCCTTTCCGCAAACTAAGTACAGTACATCTGATACACTGAGTCAACTCGTCCAGGCCCAAGTTTTCAGCACAACATTCTAGATACCACCAAATGTGGGTTCAATGGCTGCCAATCCAAATGTGAAACGCAATGCTTGTTTTCGGTTCCTGGCTGTGAGTCTTTCATTTACGACACTCAAGAAAAGGTATGCCAATACAACAACTATGTTTGCAATATGAACGATGCTGTTTGTAACTGGGATGAAACGTGTTGCGTTGAAACTGTGCGATCACATATTTTAATGAAATACTTTCTCAAACCAAAGACATAAAGCTTCTTCTTAACAAAGTTTCTAATCTGACAATTCAAGCTACTGTCATAATAATTATCACCGTAGCTATTTTAACAGCTTAAAGCTCGGGCATTTCAATATATGACCAGTTCATAAACTGATTTGGTAAAAAAGATACAAGGTCCATTCACTATTGCAAACTCAAAAAGATTGCTTTAAGAATGATGTGCAAGTATGGTATAAACACAATTAATTGAACCACTTTCACTTTACAAAATATGCTTCCTTGTGTTTCAGTTATATTATGCACCATTTTGTAGAGTGTAAGTGGTTCAAATTGTATTTTCCATAGTATTTGCACATCATTTTTACTGTAATATTTTTGAGTTTTTGCAATTGCGAATGGACCTTAGCTCCGAATGAAAGCATCATAACAATCGTCCAAAATGCAAAATGTGTTTTGGTTTTTCTAGATTCGTGCCAATTGATGATGCGTTTCAAGATGTTGTTTCATCGCCATTTTTCCATAGATTAAAAACTGGGTTTTTGGATTATCAAGTTCAAAAGCTTTTTAGCCTACATCAAACAATAATAATGTTCCAACGTAATGGAAAAATTCCTCAAACTAAATGATAAACTAATTAACAGTAACATATAATACGCAAAATGCAGCAAAATTTCAAATATTTCATATGCGTTGGTATTAATTCAACTACATTTACATTTCCTTTGATCTGACAGTATCTACTTTCTGGGCTAATAAAGGAATTCAAATTTTCATTGTTTCCCCTAATTCGGAAATTTATCTGACTGAATATTTTGAGCCACATTTAATCAAAATTTCATAAATTGTCTTCATTAATCAAACTTAGGCAAAAAGTACCTGCACTCGCAGAAATAAAAATTTCTCATGCGACATGTAAAACTAAAAGCAGCAATAATTTACCTTAAAAAATATCCTTACAAACTTTACATATCCTTACATTTTCCTTGTTTGTAGTTTTATTTGCTAGGTAACTAGTTACTAAATTTTTACTCGATTCTCAAGATTTTTGTATTCCAACACAGTCGCAGAAAAAGCGAGATAAAAATGCAAAAGAAGAAGTTCTTCAACAATTTCTTGAGCTATCCGGTCAAAGTCATATAAAGATAAAAAAAGAACCATTTACGAGCTTCATTCAAAGAATCAAGCTGCCAGCATAAAACAGGCGAAAGAAGCTATCCATAGCATACTTTCGGTTTTGTTTCCAGGAAGTTAAATATAAAGCTTAAAATTATAAATCTAAAGATAAAATTTAAATTACTTTAAAAAAATATTGTGTTTTTGATCAAGCGATTGCACTTTAAAGAATTGCGCATTCGATGAGTCATTATTTTGCACAAATTTGCATTGTCACACTGCATTGCGATACCTTAAAATTGCATACATTGCAAAAATTGTACAAAGCTGCCAACATACTATTTTCACACATTTCAATAATCGCTTGTAAAATCTACTTGTGCCACTGGCCATCTTATTCAAATATATTACGATTAACAAATTTTACTCATGTAATCCAAAACACATCATACCCAGCGTTTGAATTTATTTCGAAGACCAAGCAAAGCACCAAACCCAAAACCTATCCAAATGACTCACAGTAAACAAAAAAAATACGCAGTATCCTTTTCAAAAACCCTTTAGCTCATAGATCCCGCATTTCTCTACAGCATACCCAAATCGCTTCTAATCCAACTGCAGGTCATTTGAAGTCATTTCGAAATTCGAAATTTCCTCCAATGTCCCTGTAATATCGCGATAAGAGATTCCCACATCCATTGCCACTGAAACAGCAGTTCCATACAGAGGAACGCAGGATATGGCGCTGTTTCAAACTTCAAGAACCACGCCTTTGAAATCTCCTTGAAATGCTTTGATTGTACCGAATACTAATCCGCATCCGAAACCAACAAACGGAATGGCTTTGGCGGCCGTTTTTCCGATCGTTTTCGTACCGCTTTTGGCGGCGATTTTCGTTCCAGTTTTGACGAAAAATTTCGCGCTTTCTTTTCCGTCCTTTTTGATGATGTATTTGACGGCGAGGCCTGTAAAGGCGCTTATGTGTTTGCTAATATCTTCTCCCTCATTTTTGACCTTGCTAATGCTCCAAGTAATATTCGTGTAAGTTTGATTTCTGATGCTGTAATATAGGCCGCTTTGAAAGCAGCCATGATTTCATTCATTTTGAATCCATAGTCGCTATCGTCGATATGCAAGTCGCTCATGTCTGGTGGCGCCTCCGTGGAGAAGGTATGCAAAACCGTTACGGCATAGCTTGAATTTCCCGCTTGAAATTGTAAATTAGCCCTGGCCATGTCCTTAACCGAAGTTTGTGAATCCAAGTGGCATTCGCTTTTTGTTCCTTCGTACAATGTACAGATTGTACCTCTTGTGCAAAGCTGCTCTAAACTTGGATTCGATTTTCGTAACTTAGCCACGATTTCGTTTAGCGAGTCTTTCAGATCATTGCTCGCTTTCAATACTTGGTCCGTTTTTGGAGTAGAAGTCAGCTCCATAACGATGGTATAGACGGATTTGCCTTTTTTCAAGTCTTTTACTCGCTTGTATAAACTAGTCGACATGGCTTAAAAAATACTCCAGAGTAAATTAACGTTAATTTATTTTCGATCTGGAGAGTTGTACTCACTGAGAGAGGGAAAGACACTGAATGGACAGACAAACAGAATCCAAAATTTTTTTAATTTTTTGCTGTCACACAACTTTACATACCTGATGATAAAAAGCCGGCATGCGAACATAAGGTTTTAACTTTTAACAATTTAATTCAATTTGCAAAAAGGTGGGATGTTAACAGAAGTGCATTCCATGTGTTTTTTACAGTAAAAACAAAATCAGACGTGGACACTAAGCGAAGTGGGACGTAACAGGAGCTGGCTAACACAGGAAACATATAAATTTCGTCGGGACTGGGCAAAAAAAGAGATTGGTAAGCGAAATGGGATAACCGAGGTGACATTAACGAGAGTCAACTGTAAATGAGTAACTCTGCTGAAGTCAAGCCGTTTCAATTTGACAATGATTCAGTTGAACAGCGCTAATGTTGTTATAAGGAAACTAATATATGGTGGGTGTTTATGATGCTGATAAATAATTGAATTGAAAATGAAATCGTGTTCAAGTCAAGTGATGCAGAAATGTTTGCACCAATGCACTTAAATGTTGCGATTTCAGGATATTGGGAAAAGATGATGAAATCCTAATGGGTGTTTAGACAAGATGACATAGATGACACAGAAGAGGCAGGGTGGGCGTAGGAATTTTGGATGACATTATTCATTTTCTTCGGAGGTGAGTTGACAGATGCTCTCTTCAGAGACCTAGGAGAATTCATTCAATTTTTAAAACAAGACTCAGCCATCGTCAGGAAAGTGCCATATGCCTGCAGACAGCCACCCCATTACTCAACTCAACTCAAATGAACTCAACAAGATTCTTCCATCGCAGACGTCCTCTCAAAAATTGCACAGATTTGGTGGCCCAACAAAGTCACCATCATATGGCTTATGGGGATATGGAAAATTCGTCCCCAACAATTCGTCTCCACCAATACGTCCCCTACACAATTCATCCCTGACGTCAAAGGCATTGTTTTTGTCTTATGACTAGTGTAACAAAGCCCGCACGTCATAACAAACCCCTCTCTTCAGATCACAATTTTTTTGTGGTATGATCAGTTGTGTCTGTTTTATCAGCTTAATCTCTATATTTTTCAAAAATGGCCTGATTTGTTGAATCGGAAAAAGGAAAGAATAAATTAGTCGATGAACGAAATTACATTTATACATATTCAAAATCGATGAAGAACGAAGAAAACGATATTTGGATATGCGAACATCGAGGAACATGTAAAGGACGAGTCTGGATGGAAGCCGATATGCCGAATATTGTCAAAATTGTCTCCAATCATAGTCATGCTTCACAAGCTAAAACTTAGGCTTTGAATGATCCCCACTATCGCTTTTGCTCAGACTTTATATTGCGGACTAATTGTGCAGGGGACGAATTGTTGGGGACGAATTTTCCTAAAACCGGTTTATGTCAACTATAGACCAAAATGATGTATAAGTTATACCCACAGAGTACAGTAACGCCAAATGGCGTACACAAGAGGTACATCGACTCCCTGAGTAGGCACACGAAAGCACCTGCAACCACATGTGGCCCAGCCACGCGCTAAATTTGTGCTTTTTAATTTGTTATTATTTTTGCAAAACTGCTTTATACTCGCGCGCCGCATCGTCTCGACACGAACCGCACGCGACGCTAATGGAGCGTTGTGCAGCTGATGCAACAATCGATCGCGATTGTTTTGCTGGACAATGGACTTCCAAGATGGAAGAAGACAGAATTGTGATTTGCTTGGCTTAACATTGAGTTGTTATTCGTTTCACTCTCATGTTATTCATCGAAATTAGCTTAGCTATTTCAATAGGCCTTTAATCCAATTCCAAATTCGAAAGTTATTTTGTTTTGGTTGTTTCAACTTTGTTTTGCATTTTATTTGAAAAGTAAACACTTATTTCGTCCGAGACAAGTGGACATTGAGACTACGCATGTAGAATTCGTGTCTGCGTTTAAAGCAAGTATTGGAATCCAAATAAGCTACATTTCGTGTGTCGCAACTCAGCTTCTTGTTGGTAATCAGCGAAGTTATAGATTTCGACAGGAAAACAGAGAATCGCTGGCTTAACTCGTTAAAGCGCCTGCAACCGATCAATTCAGCCTTCCATCGCTGGCAAATAGATTTCAAGTTATGGAAGAAGCTTCCGGACAATTTACGGTTTCTCGATTCCGTTTACCAAAGATCGAGTGGAGGTTCTTAGATCACAAAAAGGCGCTGTATAAATTATGCGACGAAACCATACAGTAGTGTTGTAAGCAAGCACTTCGTTGGGCTAGATACGGCCTCTTTAACCTGCATAAAAGCCTTCAACAATTGGAAACCGTCCGACGGGGTTACACACATTTATATTCAGAGCACTCACTCACTAATACACAAATTATAGTTGACGTGCGCAGAAACTTGCGGTTTTTTACATCCATCTTGAGCAGCGGTAAATTGGATTCACATTCGGGTACGCGCCCAACCCTGGTGTAGGAAACCAGAGATTTTTAGTTTCTTGTCAGAAATTGGCTAAGTATATTGTTAATTGCAAGTTTTTTACGTTAGACTAAATTGAAGCAAAAAATTACATCCAAATTAGCTTTATTACAAGGTTTTAACAATCGCCTAAATGGAAGATAGTATTCTGATGTAAATAGGACAAAATATGAATGAAATCCTTTTCGGCATCTAATTTTGATAGAATGTGTGAGAACGTAAAGTTCTCGTAAACTTCAATTTTTGCCCATTTCCGTAAGTAGAAGTAGAATTAAATTCACCCTAAGTAGAATTAAAGCATTCAATTTTTAACCCGATTTGAGCTAGCCTGTGGATATGAACATTTTACCATAAGCGTCTTATCAAAAAATGGTGCACACGATACATAGTACACGAACAAGAGTACAGTAACACCAAACAGTGTACACCCGACCTACACTGGTTATCCACATCCACGATCATGTACATAGTGTGCACTAAAGACCAAATATGCAAATTAACTGTGCAGTCTGTCATGCTTAACTACGCTTGGTGACAAGAAAATTTGTAGTACCCCTTCATTTTTTCCCATTTGATCCTGTCATAAGGACATCCTAAGTGAAGCTGAAGCATTGAAATTTCAGCAGCATGCTAATGCCCATTTGAGTTAGCCCACTAAGGAACACGAATATTGAGTGCAAGCAACTGCTTGAACCAAAAGAGAATGATTTCAGCTACTGAACATAGAATCTTGACCAACACAAGTCATAAGCGCCACCTGCCCCATATTGGTTTCGAAACCTTATTCGTAAGTTCCTGTAATGAAAAAAAAGATAATTTACTTACCTTTTCCAACTGAAACAAATTCTTAAAATACAATACTTCTAAAACCAGGATGGCAAAATAGAGTAAAATGAAGCAGTATTTCGGCATAATGGCGATAAAAGACGAAAACGCAAACATCGATTTCTGACAAACAAAGATACTCTTACTTTGAAGATACTCTACTTTGAAGATACTAAGATACAAAGATACTCTTACTTTGAAATATTTAGTCACAGCATAAAATTTTTTTCATTCGACAGAGTTTACTCATCAATCTCGTAAACTTTTAAGTTTAAAACTTTAAAGATTTTACAACAATAAAGTTGGTAAGCATTTTAATTGACTTTTTCGAACTAGACATACGTGCTTCCTGGTTTTAATGGTTCCGACTCGTCCAAAAACAAGTGCTCAGTTACCGACGGCTTTCGAGATTTGTAATTTAGCTTCCAAACCCTGATATTTCATTGACGGAGGTAATGAACTTTATGACATGCACGCACTTATTTCTTTCACTGGCACTAGAAAAGGAGCTAATGTTTCAAAAAATAGCAAAAGCTGTGAAGAAGTCGTTCTAGCTTTCTAGAATTTGTTTTGTGGCTTACACTTTTCTTTTCTGTTGTTTTTTGTAGAAGCATATTTGTGCATTTGCATGCCAGTTACTTTATTGTTTTCGACTGTATGTTTCCAATCTAAGGCTAGTTTCTTCCCTTTTTATATTCAATGTGCGCGCTTAAAGAACAAATTCCTCCCTTTTCATACTCCATCGGAACAATTTTCCCAGTAAGGTGCGATTACAGTTTATTGTCCTAACGAAATCAAGGCTGTACCTTTCGAATGAGTTTTCAAATTAAAAAATTG
>JAQGBA010001214.1:0-17399 GCA_034698125.1 Prionchulus punctatus | reverse complement strand
TTAAGAAAAGTATTTTATTGCAATATTGTAAAATTGGCTGTTGATTTGATAAAGTCAAGATCCATAGCTTCATTACATCGGGTTCATATTTTCTTCGCTTGCTTTTTGATTCTGAAACAAACAAACCTGCTCAAATTCCTTCAGGACTAGCAACTTTTTAAAAAACGTTTCTGTAATGACTTTCTTGAATGAAACTCTTTTCGACAAACTGCTCAGTACTTCTCTTTCTGACTTGTGACTGACTATTATATGTCTCTAGATAATTTTCAGTATGCCATTTTCGCTTACAACATACTTCATAATAATCATTTCTATTTGCAAGCGACCCGTTCAAAAATGTAACAAACTTATTGATAAAACGTTTTCTGGAAGTATTCGTGTTACCTTTATTAGATTGGTTAGTTGTGTATCCCTTAATATTTTTAACAAATTTTTCGCTAGTTTTATAAGCATGCGACTCGCTTCCCCCTTACCAGAAGAGAATTTCATATTCGACGTTCATTGTTGTTCTTTTTTCCGCATTAAGCTTGCCAGTTGCTTTTATATATAAACCTTTCGAATATTCTATGATTATCAGCTTTGCTAAAGATCTTTTCATTATCATTACAATTATCGTTCCAGTTTTACTTATCATTATCGCAGCTATCTGTATAATTGTGACAATTTTATTTACTGGCCGCTCGTAATATTGTGGAACTGTTGCTTGTCCATGATTTCGGTTTTACAAAGTTTTTACACGATTGTTTATCACAAAATTGTAACGTTGGCGTTTTATTTGATCCATTTTAAAAGTTTGGCGTAATATGTTTTGCGACGTATCATTTGATTTGATGATTCATATTTCAGTTGTCAGTATTCACGATTTGTTTAGTAAAGTTGCAGTTGTATTCACAAGATATACTGTATAAATCAAGGGTTAAACGTAATTTAAAAAAATAGTGATGCATTAATTTTCAATTGCATGGTAAGACTAGTAGGTAAGACTACTTAGTTTTTTTAAAGACATTTGTCCATCTACATGTGCGAAAAATATGCAGACCGATCTCTTCCTGGCCATTTTCTGTCACTGACTTCGGTCTTCTCTCTCTGTCACTTTGGTGACGTTAATGTGCAGAAAGTTGTGTTGGTGAGCCACTTTTCACCTGCAGAAATCAACAAGGAAATCGTCCGCAGCAAACGTTCAGATTTGCAGCTGTTGATCCAGCAGGAACTACCTAAGCCCATACTCGTTGCAGTGTTACACGTTGCAATTCAGCAGCGGCAAAACCATGTTTGTTCCAACTGTAATTGCCAGCAACAAGATGCAACACAACCAGTTCGACATTCAAACTCTCATTGATGGCGTTGGCCATTTCACAACGGTTGTCCATGGTGCTGTACCCGATCAAAGGAAAATGCAACAATTTGCCCCAGTTGCAAGCGGTTTCCAGAGTTTCGATTGGCTGAGGGATAATCCGACGATGAACTTTAAGCAAATTCAATGTCCTCACGTGCTAACTGAAGTCATCTGCTTCATTCGCAATTAGCCTTCGGAGTTTTCCAAAAGTTATTTACACCAATTGAACGGTTTTTCGCCTGGTAGATTTTCTGTTACTTTTCATGAATTCAAAAATGAAGCTTGTAAAAAATTTTTATGAAATCGAACATCGTCGAACATCGTGTGATACAGAGTAGCAAAATTGGCGCAATGTTTTTTACATTTATTGTAACTTTGTTTCTCGTTGCAACTGGTAAGTCTTGTAATAATGTGCCATTATTGTACGTATTTTAAATGCCGCAAATTGGTTTTGTTATGCTTATTGCAATAGTGTGGATGCTATTTATTATTTTACACAGAACATTGGTGCCTTGTCAAAAATATACTAAAATATCGTCATCGAAGTAAAATCTTTCGTATTAGTCTAACGTAGAAGACAACAACAGCACAGAAATTAGGATATAGAATTTTATTAATTCAAGTAAATCCAGGCGATAACAAATTCCACATAATAAGTCCAAATGTTATTACAGTAATAATGGAATATAAGAATATTAACAATAGAATAACATCTAATAATTACAAAATCATGATAGGAATGAGAATAAATTTTAGGAAGGAGTTTATACACTATTTCAGGAAAAGTGAGTGGTGGAACTAGAAAATCTATTTATAAATCATAAAAAGTTGAGTCATAGTTCTTCCCATCCAAACCTATGTATAAAAACGGTAAACTCCTCCTAGAACTTTCTAATGATTCATTAATAATTCAAAATCACATTCTTTATTTTGTTCTAGAACATGGGCGTTTTCCAGAATTTTATTTTTATGAGTGTCGTGGACGATCTCCAGTCTTATTTCGTCGATGATACATTGGACGGCCGCTCGCGTTAATCGAAATCGTGGCACGAAATCATCCAATTCGAAATTGATTCGTGGCCAACATATTTTTCGTTTTCTTTCTAATATTGCGTTGTCTTCACTAAGTTCGCTATCACTACTGCTGCTGGAACTGTCGAACTCCATTTTGGAATGAGAAAATGCACAGTGACAACTCGATTTTACAAGTTCATCAGTAGAAAATGAGTGATAGAAAATTCTCTACTATTTTCGACAATTTACAAAACTCCTCCCATTTTTCATTAGTGCTTGTAAGTTGGTGCAACCAAGTAACTTGTAAACTTGTCAAAATCACTTGTAATAAGTACTTGTAAGACTAGTGTTACAAGTTTGTAACTATTTTTTTGGTGCAACCCAATATTTGTAAAAATTCGACTTGTAACTTGTAAAAGTCCTGGTGCAACCGGGCCCAGGAACAACTTTTTAGTAAAAAAAATAAAAAAAATACACAAGCAAGAAACGGGAAATATTTCCTAAAAGCTTGTCAAGATTCTTGCCAAGTTTGGATACCTTGCCAGGATCTCACCAAATTCTCGCCAAAAACACATGCAAGATCTTGTCACACACTTGGCAATATGTTTGGCATAGAACTTCAAGATTTTCTCAAATGGAAAATGCGGGTTGTTGAACATTTATATTGAACTCTCTTTGTTAGTTTATATTGTGTTGATTATTTTGGTGACATTAAAGACTATCAAAACTACTGTGTTTATTATCATAAGCATGGTTGAACTTGCGCATCAAACCCAAAACGTAATGTCCGTCTCTACTGCTTCAAAGTAAGAGCACGCGCTACAAAAGTGGCGACTTTTTGGAGGATCCAGATACTGGAAATCTCCTGATCAAAAAGTGTTCATTATGTCACCATGGATGATAACAACAAACCATCAACATCCCTTTTCGACAAATTCCAGCAAATCGAAACTCAAGCTCGACAAGAGGTAAGTCAAGGTACTGATCAACGTGTTCTGCAAAACGTCCAGCTATAGTGCCAAGTTTCAGTTTTCTTGAATTTCAAGAAAGAATATTATGAATCAGCGATTCGCGTCAGAAAGTTTTTTTATTTGCCGACGTCGATAAACAGAGCAAGTACCAAGATCGCTCGGCAGTTCGAAATCGAAACAATCGAAATCGTCGTGAATAGTTTATTATTACTAATTGGAGCAACCGAAAGTAGCAGATTAATTTGATTTTTAAAAATTTTGATTCCAAAATTTGGTAGTTTCTGTGATTTTGGGTGCCATATCAATCGCTTTTTTGTGCTACAACATGTGCTGTTGTGGCTGCAATAACAGACCAGTCGCAGAAACAAAATAAGCTGCAAGCAATTTTAGTAAGTTCAGAAATTAGAGTTAGAATTAGAGGAAGTAAGTTCAGAAATTAAAGGAAATTAGAGGAAGGGGTAGTATACAGTATTATTATTGATTGAAAAATGTTTTGAGTGTTTTCTAGAGTACTGAAGAAAAAAATTGAAGGGTGTCAGTCATAAAGGTGCTATGTGACGAAAAGTTCATTTTGAGGAAAAACGACTTAAAGTTTTTGATATGCCATTTATGTCATGTCACATAACCCCTTTATGTTCTCGCTATCTTCTTAACAGTGGTAGTTGGCACAAAACGCATTTTTGCATTGGAAAGAGCATAGTCAAAAATGTACAAATCACCTCTTATCTCAAAAATTTCACTTTTGTCGCATAGCACCTTTATGACCGACACCCTTCAATTGTCGACACCAAAAGTCAGAACTGGCTGAAATGAGTTTCAACATGTTTTTTTTGATAACATTAATTGAACCCAGTTTACCCACTTTGTGTTTGTTTTATAAATTTAACAGCTTTTGCTGCTAACATTTTAATAAGGGATGAAACTGTTGAAAAGCAAGCTCATAAAAGGCGTAGTTCATAAAAATTCACCTTGGCAGTTTTTAAAAGGTATACCAGGAAATGTATTTTGTAATTATTGTTATCATGATACCCATTCGACTTTGTGGGCGTGCCGAGGAGTAATTTTGATTTTGCAGATTATGGCATATCAGTCCAATACTCAAAACTGGACAGATTCCGCACAGATTTTAGCCAGACCGCCTCAAGTTCACAGTCCTGGTCAGACAGTGGTCCATGGTGGCGCTCAGACGATTTCTGACGCTGCAATAATGTCTTATCAAAATCAGCCTGCTCATCACGTGGTTATAGCCGACAATCCAAAACCACAGTTGCGATTCTACACGTCGCTTTTCGTGTTAGCGATAATTCAAATCATCTTAGCCGCGTTATTAGTGATATTTGGCTTAGCTGCTTTCTTAGTGGGAACCGATGACGACGAGAATGATTACGACGTGGATTTTAGTGGAGTATGGATTGGCGCCTTATACATAGTGGCTTGCTCGTTGGGGCTCGGAAGTCTGCGAATACGAACCGGTCACCGATGCTTGTTGGTATCGTATTTTGTTCTTTTGATCATTGCAATAGTTATCACACCGACTGTAATCGGCACGTCATCGTCTTGGATATCAGATGCCGAAAATGAATATTCTTATATATACCCACCTGGCTATTTTTTGTGTTGCCACACAAACCCACCAGAATTGGCATTAAATAGCGTTTTGTTGATCACTGGAATTGTAGAAAGTGATTTCCTTTGAATTTAAAACATTAATTTCCTTGCATTACTGTAGTTCAAATTTAAAGCAATTTTTTGAAATTTTCAGTGGTTTTGAGTGTCGTCTCCGCAGCTTTCCTGTGCTGTAATTGGCATTGCGGTTGCAGCGAATGTTGCTTCAAATGTTGTTGCTGTTGTTGCTATGGCTGCAAGACCCGTGTCCCGGAAAGAACGCAACTTCCAACCTATCCAAGTGAGTTTGACTACTTTTGATAATAAATTCTTTTACCATTCAGTACCGCGCAAATTTTCAAAATATTGAAGAAATGCTCGTCGATTTCTTCGTTTGAAACACATTTTTATACATGTGATCATTGTGATTGTGATGTGACAAAATTACCTCTGTCATAAATTGAAAGCATCGTTAGTAGTAAATTAGATATGATTATCGAAATTTCAAAGTTACGTTGTATTTTGAGTCATTGATCAGTTTCTGTGTTTTTGGCGTTCATGTCATGTCCAGTTATGTGCTACAACTTGCAATATTGTGACATCGACTGCCGACGGATGCCGAAACAAAATGTTAGTGTGTACACAGTACATAATTCAAAAGAAATCTTGCTGAAATTGATTTCAATTGGTTTTGATAATTACAGGAATCGCGGAAAATATTTTCAGTTTGATTCATTATTCCGCACGTTATTTCACATAAAAAACAAAACAAAGTTGGAATTGGCATTGTGGCGAATGTTGCAGTCTGTTGGTGTGGTTGCAGGTTCCACCAGGTCGAAAAATTACAGCTTTTCGTGAATTTAAGTTACTTTGACTCTTTGTTCTTTTCTAATATTTGGTCTAGAATATTATTGTTGCTTCTTGCTTCACATTCGTAAAATCTTATAATTGATTTATAGCCTATCAGTCAATTTATAGAAGAGAAAACCAATTGTAATATGGAACCAAAGCCAGTCAAGTTGTTTGGTTGAAACGCATTTAATTTCTTCAAAAGGTTTTTTTGTAGCACGATTTCGGAAATTCAGATGGCAACTGTTTCATTTTGAAATTATACATAGAGGCAACATTCGCCACTGGAAAGCATTTGACATGCACTCGAAATGAAACGTGGAGCAACTGTTTAAACCTAGCGACTGTAGCGACTTTACCATTTACGGTAACGAATGAATAACACATTTGGGATGAAAACAGCTGCCTGATACACACTGAAATATTGATAAAGAAAGTTTATTATTTACCAGTAATACATATTCTTCGTATAACCACTCGATAAGAAAAATGTGAATCAGCAAAACAAATCATAACTGTGTATGTCAACACTCGATGCTGTTAACATGTTAAATGATCAAAAATCTTGGATGGCTATGGCAAGTGACATTTATTTTCAGGACTGCAAGCCTGACGAAAGCGTTCAAACTCATAATGATTAGCCGTAAAAACAACCTGTTTAAGGTTATCTGTGATAATTTAATCAACATGGCTAGCAAATACAAATGACCGTAATAACCAGCACACTGATTCAAACCCAAGCCATCCAGAACTTAAGTGTAGCTTCAAAGAAAACCCTGTTTACATGGCAATTAACTGTAAATCAAAAAATTTAATCCAGTCAAGATAAAACTGAGCAGATAAATAATATGCACACTAAAACGACATATTAATCAGCGAGTTGTACAAACGACAGTTGTTAGCTTCAAGAATAAAAGTTCATGAATAATAAAAAATAAATCCGAAGGTAAGTAGAAGAATTATAATTCCGCCAACAGCGAGCGCAATTGTGACCATCCAATTTTGCGAGCCATCAGTGCAAAAAGTGTCACCATTTTTGTACACGCCTACTTCCGACTGTAACTCGTTTACTTTTCTAAGTTGAGTCTTTTCAATAAAATCTAAATTTGCGTGAACCTTAAATGTAGTTGACCCGCCCGGACATGTTACCGTACAAGTTTCATTCACAATTTCACCAAGGAAGAGCATCGTAGCATTAGCCCTGACACCATGTCTTGTGCACTTATCTGGAATGAACCCACTCCACAGGAAACGTGGGCGGATGCATTGCCAAAATCGGTCTTGCACTCGAATTCTAATCTTGTGCCGGCCGAACACCTGGAACATCCGCTGAAACTGAAACTTTTCATTCGCCGCACATGGCTGAATTTTATCTTCAGACGTTTTTGTATGTGCTTGCCTTTTTCTGACTCTTTTTAGTTCTGTGTCGGAAACTGTGTTACCCCTGACAGGTTGTCCACTAAAATTGTTCAAAGCTTTTTCTGAATTCTTTAAATCAGTATTTTCTGCCATGTGTTCGACCAGTAAAGTTTTAGCTTCTTCATTTTGACCCTTCCATTTTCGTTTTCGACAGTTTCCCTTTTCAATCTTTATTGGATCAGTTGGTGAGAGAGCAATCTCCCAAAGATCATTCATATTTGTTTCTGTGGGCTTAGATTTTCGGACAACCTTAAGTTTATTTATTTTAATTTTATTATTTGTCGTCGCATTTCCTGCTTAATTGCTGTTGCTACAGCATCTTCAAATGTGGCTGGTTCAGCATTTTGCACCTAGCACCTAATTCCTGGCTGCAGTCGTGTAATGAAATGATTCTTTACAATAACATCATTTGCATCTTGTGGATTCCAAGCTGGCATGGCTCGTTTAGCTAATCATCGTATGTCAGTGGCATATTTGTTTACAGATTCACCCATCTCTTGTGATGGCGATATTAGTTGTTCAAATTTCATATCAACTTGTTGATTGTCAGGAAATGCTGCTAAAAATTCGTCTCTCCATGCTGCCCAATTTGCTAATGGAGGATCGCGACTATCCAAGTCATTAAACACTGTCTGTGCTCTTCCTTCAACAAGTGTTGACAGTAAAGCGATTTTTCGAACTAAATCATTCGCACCAGCCAATATGGCAAACTTTAAAAATTTTCGTTCCCATTCACTCCAATTTAATTCATGAGCATCTCCAGAAAAATTCTGCAGGTTATTTCCAGTTCCTGGAGGGAGAATTGGTCGACTGTTATGCAGTTCTTGTACCTGATTGACTGTTTGCTGTAACAGCTGCTGAATTGCTTCCATGACTGCTTGATCACCGTTTTCCTGCACTGGATTCAAGTTATCGTCAATTTGTTCTTCTTCTATATTATTATCGATGTATGCAGGATTATGAAACACGTTTTGATTATCTGCTGCCAGTTGTGCAGTACTGTTGGTTACAGCAATGTTGGTTCGATTATTGATTACCGTGACTAAAGGTGAAATAGGTCTGATGACTTGTGGAGCGTTCTGGTGAATGTCTGGTACTGCTTCAAAATATTTGTCAAATGACTGTTCTAATTCTTCAGCAACTTCAAGCAGTCGAGCTGGAGTTAATCTGACTGGGTCTAAATCTGCAACAGTGTTCCTGCTGGGTTTTTCAGGAGCGATTCCAAATACTGTTCCCCTTCTTGTAGTTCGTACGTTATTATCTTGAGTAACTGCTTCTCTGCTTGAGCTTCAATTGCCTGGAATTCTTCTGCTTCAGTTGGTCTATGACGATTTGCAGCCGTGGTAATGCTGACACAAATACTCTTCTTTTGACTGGATCAGGAGATGTCCAAGTTTCTGAATCCTCTAAAAGCTCGCCAAATGTAACGCGACGATCCGTACAGTTGGTTACTGTAACAATATCCTTGATTCTCAATACAGTACTTAACAGGAATAACAGTAAGACGGGAACAACGATGTAGATTTTATTGATGGTAAGAGCCTGCCAATACAATCATAACACAGAATACGAATACACTTAACCACACCAAGTCATTACTGCAGACTGGCTAACAGAGAAGTACCTCTCCTTTTATACTAAATTATCATGTGATACCAGAATAGCAAAAACACATTCCTAGCATTCCTAACATTCCAGCTTAGTAAACAAGTATGACAAAAGTGTGCATATAAAAACTCATGACGTCAGAACTCAACTGATGCTGACGTCATTGTGACATAAATGATCATATGAATGCATAACTAGATTATTCCAGTTTATCTTTTTGACTAGTTTGTTCCAGTTTTTCTTGTATCTTTTGTTTACTCCAGTTGCGTTCTGTGTGTCTACAGTATGCTTGAGTCTCACTCGTTACAGAGTGTATCCAATCATACACTGCCCGAAAGCTAATTCTAATATATTGTTTTATATGCAGAAGTGCATGGGAAATGTTTATATGTTTAATGAGAAATTGAGAAAGAGATTGGAAGATTAGAGAAAGGATATGAAAATATGTATTGAAAAAGTATTGGATTTAGAAATATGAAAATGATGATTAAGTTATGTTTTGAAAAAGTAAAATTGTTTATAGAAAAATGAATTTGAAATGAGAAATGTAAATAAAATGAATAAGAGAAAATGACTCTTGTCACAGTCATGGTTCCAACAAAAATCGACTGTATCCTCCCCTCAACTGAAGAGAAGGAGTACCGAGTCAGTGTTAACGTTGTTACCTCTTGGGTCACACCACAAAGGACCGAGGCTGTGAAATGTATCAAGCGACAAAAGAAAATTTGTATGCACAAATGCTTCTTTGGATCCAGGGGAATTGTAATGGATTCGGTAAAACGGCTTTCAGTCACCATGAAAGAATGCCAGCAGGCTTGAATTACCCATGGATATCAGGACCAACTCCTCACACAAATTACCCCTGGTTTATGGTCGACAAATAACATCCTTACTGTAGATTTCCGCTGATGCTGCCATGATGTCTGCTCAAACATAACTAGTCTCTTTTTGGAACATGGAGAGATATCCACCATGAATAATGAGACCATGGACAGCGACCTCAGAGATGTTGGAGGGTGTCAACCCCAAGTCGGTCACTGTTTGACCCCAACAGTAACAATCATATGGAATAGTTCCAAATTAAAAGAAGATTGCCCATGGGAAGAAATTGGTTCCTTCGCAGGAAGGATCAGAGGTCGACACATGGTGGTCGAAGAAATACGAAGAAAATAAAGAAAATATAAAAAATAATAAATAAATAGTCACAAACAAATGTCATTGCTTCATCAATCAAAAAATGGTTGGCGAAACACAAGTTTGCTATTCATGGTGGTTATCTTGAGTGTTGTAAGATCATGCCTTCCAAGTAAAAAACATAACTGAATCATTTTGGAGGAATTTAACTTTGCTGGACAGAATTGGATCTGCAACATTGGTACCAACAGCATTGAATATGTATGCATAAAATTGGATGCTTTCCACAAGATTCGAGCAAGGGTGACAGTTAATGAGTGGCCGCATCAAAAGACTGTTCAGAATCTTGCAATGAGAATGGTCACTCAAAAAAATTTTCATGATGATTTCCTTGCTTTGCAAATAGAAACATGTAATATTCATTAGCACCTTCAACACCATTGGGCGGTGGAATGATTTTTTCAATGGCTTAAATCGAGTGGCTCACTTAAGATTGAGGAAGTTGTTTTTTTTCAATCAGTTTGTACTAGTGTTAAGGTGAGAGGGAGCTATACACAAGCGAGCCTTTCTTGCTCAACACCAGAGACAATTTTCTTTCGGATTTACTTTTATCCAACAACTAAGAATTATCAATTTTCAATGGCGAACAGAAAACAGGATTAAACCAGAATATGGCAATTAATGTTACTTTCTATAAAACAAAATGCAAATTAGTTAAAAGCAAAATTGAACTAACAAAAGATCATTAGGTTAGTGCGGTAGCGCTAAAATGCAAATTATGGGCAGAACAGTGTTATTATTTATGAGGGGGGGGGTGGGTTTATCTATGAGAAAATGCGTTATTCGGCTGATCAGTTTCAGATATTTGTCAATCTCTTTTCTGAAGTTTACTTTTGAACGCTCTTTCTCTTTCAATTTGCTTTGATGATTCATTTCTAAAGACAACAGTAAAAAAATCTAATAAAAACTTTAGAAAAGGGTTTTCCAAATCAAATGTGTGTCATGATTTGATTCGAAAAAAAGATTCGAAAAAAATTTTCTTCCGATTTGAATGTGAGATATTTTGTCTTTTCGTCCTTCTTTCAACAGTTACGAAGTACATGCAATTTAATATTGTTTAGCCCTCAAATGCAACAATTAGCAAGTGTTTTAGCAAAAAATGTAAAACAGTAAAAAATCGTGCATCAAGAATAAAAGTGGGTATGCTTTGTGGGTTGAAGCACAAAATTGCGACTTTTCTTGGTGCAAGTCTGGTATGATAACTAATTCATACGACACTTGTGGACATTGGCAAACTGTCACAGTACACTTTAATGAAATCCATACTGGAAAGCACTATTGGTCTTATGAGGACTACAAGGGAAATGGTGGTCGTAACATCATCTGCTATGGGACCATTTTCAATGCGTATTGCGAGTGAAATGAAAGCTGTTTTTGCTGGTTGAACAATTTTCAGTAAAATTCCGAAATAAAGTATCTTCTTCAAACCTCTACAAATGCTATTGATGTTATGAAGTAATTTTACTCTTTTTAATTTTACTGTTGTTGATTGACTGCTCTTGAGCATTCTTGAATGATTGAAAAGTCCAAACAGTCACTTGCAAGCTAATATTTGTGTGCGTGGCACTCTGAGGAGTGAGTACACTTAAGGTAAGTGCGATGAAGCTTGACAATTTTAAACAACTTTTACTGACAGTTGACGAGTAGGTATAAAATACTGTGGTTCTCCAATCCTTACTGTACCTTGACCCAAGTTTGTACCTGCAAGTCAAAATTCCGCGCACATACTTAATTCGTTTAAATTTCGACTTTTAAACAAAGTTGAACACTATGGACTTTTTTCGCTCTTAGTCAACACAAAGAATTTATTCAACAGTGCAGTTTCAATCATTACAAATGAAAAATCCTTCTTCGTCAATCTCTTCTCTGAAGTTTACTTGTGAACGTTTCTTTCTTTTCATCGCAACGATTTGCTTCAATGATTGAGTTACCATTGATCCCGAATATAAGAACACATAAAACAGTTCACATAAAAAAGAAAAAGTTTAAGTTTTTAAGAAAAAGTTTAAGTTTTTCTGGTATCCTGCAAAATTATTTGCAGAAATAGCAAGCATAATCAAAACAGATGGAAAACATGGCGGAAATATTTATCCCATCAGTGCCTTCTGGCAATAAAACAAATGGATCAAATATATTCTCAAAATTGTTAGCAAAAAAAATGCGACCATGCGCGTAGAACATTCGATTACAAATGAATTCAAAAGCAAAAAATGCAAAAAGCCTGTAACAGTCATAAATCGACATGCAGTAAAAAGCCACAAAACATTTTTTAACAAAAGCGTACAAAAAAAGCTCGATTTGTGAACTGTACGTTTCGTTTTCTGTGACCCTTTGACACCTTGACAAGTTTCTTTATTTGAATTATTATAACAAACAAAATAAATAAACAATTCAGTCGCACAGTGTAACTAATCTGTGAATTTGACTATTGTTTATCTTTGTTGATAGTGCTCAATAATTCTTGTTCATATTTAGCGAAGTTTTCAATCTAAGATATGAATAGAATTATATCAAAATGGGCATAGATACAAATTCCAAAAAAACAACAAACAACTGACTTCCGTTCGTAATCCTTGAAGATCGCAATTTAACTTGCTAATTTTATTTTGCTTCTCCGATAACATCGAATAATATTCTTCTTTATGCCGCCTCGCCTCGTTCTCGACGTGTTTTATTATTTCACATAGTTCCACATCTTTCGATGTCATCTTTATTTCCGAAGTCGCATCATCGGGTTTCAGTAATGAATGAGGAGTTGGTGGATTTTCTGACGCCATTTTCTTTCAAACAAGCAAGATGTATATTGAAACTCTCTTTATAATTCCACTTAAATGTTTCAAAAGAGAAACAGATAAACGAGTTTATGCTGAAACTCGTTGATGATTAAAATAAAGATTAAAACTAATTCAAATTGACAGAAGCGTTTGGCGTTCTTGCAAACAGCTGCTCGCCTGAATCAGATGTCTAGAATTCAATTTTTCTTGCGAGGTATTGTTGAAAGCTATAAGTAAAATTGTGTGTAATTTTTGCAATATTTTACAGCATCACAAACTAAACATGGAACTATGAACAAACCAACATTCTGCGACAAGTAGGAGAGGAGTTTGTGTACAATGAGGAGTTGGTGGATTTTCTGACGCCATTTTCTTTCAAACAACCAAGATATATATTGAAACTCTCTTTATAAATCCACTTGAATGTTTCAAAAGAGAAACAGAGAAACGAGTTGGTGCTGAAACTCGTTGATGATTAAAATAAAGATTAAAACGTTTTCAAATTGACAGAAACGTTTGGCGTTCTTGAATACAACTGCTCGCCGAATCATATGTGTAGAAATACAATTTTTCTTGCGAGGCATTGTTGAGGGTTATAAGTAAAATTGTGTGTAATTTTTGCAATATTTTACATCATCACAATCAAAACACGGAACTATGAACAAACCAACATCCTGCGACAATATATTGAAAAAAGGTTCATCGAAAAAGCGCAGCTGCCGAAACACTATCGATTTGAGAGAGCGATTTGTAGCTGGCAGATTTAAATATTTGATTTGCAAACTCATTTTCTCAACTTTTACATTTAATTAATCTTGAAAATTATTCTTTTAAAAACAAGTCATCATTATAGATCGTTGTGATGAAAATGAAACTTATACATAAAAGGTAAACAAACTTCAGTGAAGAAGTAGATGAATAAAAAAATTTAAGTTTGTTGAAACTGAAAAACCAAATAAGTGTGATGTGAGCTACTTTTGTGACTGTATTTTAAGCTGTATGTTACATAATATGATACAAGTGATATCTATGAGCCCTGTTATTATTATTATTTATTTGGCATGTATTAGTCAATTCGTTAAGTACATGAGTGTCGCCCATTCAAGAAGTTAATTGGAAGGAATTGATTCATTGGGAGAAGACAATGGAGCTAGTTACATCAATAGAAGAGAGATGCATGCAGATCAATTAGATCAAAGGAGAAGCCGCTTTTACCAGAATCAATCGCCTCGGCACCTCTACTAGCCATGTACATTAGCAATTTCCTCGCTTCTACCAGCCCTGCATATTATCAAAAGGTCACCACTTATCGCTTGCTATTACTAGAGATGAACATTATTTTGCTATATAAGCTACTGTTATAATTCATTATTCGGTTACTCAGTCAGCTATGTAATCCACTGTGTTGTTGTCTTGTTCCCTTTCCTCTATTAAATTCCCTATTTAATCAAGTTGCCTTATGGAAACCTGTCTTCAACCATGTGCTGCTCATCTCTAGTGATCAAATTACAGTGACCACGTGCCACTAGCAACATCCGTAGTGGTCGTGCTGTTACATAAGTTTCGGAGTATTTGGAGTAAATAAATAGTAAATAAATAGTAAAGCTAGTACAATATCATTTAGTCTACAGACCTTTTTTAAAGCTGTAGATTTGTTTTACGATTGGTTTTTGAACTCAATCGTCAATGCAAATTATTGCGATGAAAAGAAAGATATGTTCAACAGTAAAATTCAGAGAAGAGATTGACAAATAAGAATTTATTTCTTTGCTTACCATGTCAAGTTCAAACGAGATAAAGAAATATTTTTAATTTTTTCTTGAGAGATTGACGGATGAATAAGGATTTTTATTTGTAATATCTGAAATTTCAATCAATTTTCTGAAATACACACCTAACCTAACACACAGACACACCTAAAACTAAAAAGTTGACCTACTGCATCAACTTTTCATATTCTCATCCATCTTTCTTGATTTTAATCCAAATGTCTCGCAAATGTTTTTGTTTCGCAATATCTGGATAGGCTAATCGGTAAGCTTTTAAAAATGCATCATATTTATGTAATCCTGCTCATAAGTTTGTAGTTCGCACTCTTACCATAACTTGTTCTTTTATGTTTTCGATTTAGATTTATACTAATTTGCAGTTTCTTGTCAAAAGTTAACGTCAATTGCTATTTTCCTGTTTAATTCCGATTTCTGTTCGACGTTCAACGTTGTTTTTGATTTTCTTTTCTATTAAGATAAAAAAGATTTCTAAGGCTTATAAGCCTACCAAACATTTCAAAGGCGTTTCGTTAGCTTTTTTCCTTCGTCCGTCGCTGCCCGTAAATCTTTTGTAGATCCGTTGCCTAAAATCGTCAACAATTCTGCTAAATTCCCTAAATGCTATTTATCAATATGCTGATTGGCTAAAGACGTTCCCCTCCCCCCTCGTTTCTGACTGGGTAGTCAAAAGTCTTGATGTCACATGATAGGTGGCGCCATCACCAAGGAGTTTTTTGTGCAGTGTGGCTGAGCCGAGGTCATGCAGATTTCCTTTTGGGTCGTCTTGGGACTATGGATTCCATCGAACGGGTAAATTTTGCCCTTTAACGAGTAAAAAACGCGATTAGCGACCACTGCGGAATCAATTCCGATTAAAAAACATAAAACCAGTCCTTACTCCGACGTTTACGCAATCGGTCGACGAAAACTTTGCGAGGAAACTTGATCCGGATTTTTCCTCGGATTCATTGAGCGGCCGAAACCGGCAGAATATTTTTATGCCGCACTCGTCGGCAATTTTTGCCTAAAATTTGTTTTCGCAACGACGAAACGAGCAACTTTCTGTTCCGAGTTGCGCAATTTTCGTTTTCAAGTCACGAAAAATCGCGGTTTTCTCGTACAATCGTCGCGAAACTTGTTTTTATCACGAAACGTCGATAGACGACGCGAAATTTGTTTTAAAATCGAGGCGCTATTGAAAACGCTGATGACTCATCGTCGACTATAGTTGTCGAGAATGGTGCTGATTTCGCTTTGTAAAACAAGTTTCGTGTCATAAACATTCGGGAAGCGTGTCGTTTTTGCAAACTTGCAAGAAAATCGACAAAAGTAAATTTTATTGTATTTAGCAAGCCCCTCCCTAGAAAAAATTTTAGTTTTGCTCTAAGCATGCTGAGCTTTCAGGATTCTTGGAAAATCCTTAAAAATGTGAAAAACCTGCAGAATCGTATCCGATCCATATGATTCTAGGAAATAATCCATTTCCGTGGGATTCCTGCCGATACTCATTCCCGCAGGCTTCCAGCGGGCGGATCAATTATTCCTGCAGGATTGAACTGTTCAACTAATTCCTTTAGCTTTCTGGAATTACTGTCGGATGTACTGCGTAAAAAATTTCCAGCAGGATTCCTGCGTGTCATTGGTAAGAACCGCGCAGGATTCCTGCAGGATATTTATGGTCCCGTAGGTTCCAGTATGATTACAGTCGATAATTTCCAGCAGGAATCCAGCAGGCGGATAAAAAAAATTGGTTTTTCTCCTCATAAAATAAAAAGGACACTTTTCAGCTTTTTATTCAAATCGCCTCTTAAATTAAATCATCAAAATTAGCACGTAACTTTTCTTTTTTCTTTTCATTTTCTTCTTTAAACAACTTGAAATTGGCTTTGTCACACTTATTTAGCGTTCCAAAAGTAATTTTCTCCAACGTTTTGCATTCTGCAATGGCATCGAATATTTCTACATTATAAAATATTTGTTGATAGCTATCAAGTTTTAATGTTATTAACTTGACATTTTTGAAGACGTCGACTAAATAATTTAATGTTTCTTTCGTGAAAGACCCCGGAATTGTCAAGTACATGTAACATGGAATTTCCTTAAAATGTCTGAATAGTTCTGCTATATTACCCATCGCACATGCTGCTGTGAAATAAAACCAAGATAAACTTTTCAATCCACTAGCGACTGAGATATCCAAAGCATAAATTTCTGGCGATGTTAGTTCCCGTTTGAAGCTTAGGAATAAAGTTTTCAAGTTAATCAAATGTTTGAAAGTGCTAAATATTCCCTCGTAGTTTGAATTTCCAGAAAAATCGCGGATGTGAAGTATTGTCAATGAATTGTGTAAGAGTTGATTGTTTTGAAAATTCTTTGTCCAGTGATTTTCGGCATTGCAACTGTGTGATAATGTTTCCAAATGGGTTCTAAGACAATTCTTCCCGCACAGTTCTTCCCGCACAATTCTTCCCGCACAATTCTTCCCGCACAATTCTTCCCACACACAATTCTTCCCGCGCACAATTCTTCCCGTGCACAATTCTTCCCGCGCACAATTCTTCCCTGTATATTAATTTTGTCAGCCCTGACCCACTGCACTCACTGCACTCACTGCACTCGCTGCACTCATTGCACCCATCGCCATTGTCTCAAAGGATATATATACATGTACATTTTTCCTCTTTTCATCATTTACTCCAGTTGTCCTTGTTCTTGTTCCTTGTTCATCGTTTATCATTTGAATTCCTCTTTTCATCATTTACTCCAGTTGTCCTTGTTCTTGTTCCTTGTTCATCGTTTCTCATTTGAAAAATGCCACTTGAATTTGTTAAAAGTGAAAAAGGGAAACAAAAGTTGTTAG
>JAQGBA010001213.1:0-17401 GCA_034698125.1 Prionchulus punctatus | reverse complement strand
TATCAGCTAGATGCCCTCTTTCATATGGTATAAAACTTTTTTGATTTCGCGATAAACAGTTCGAACCGTTCCCTCGTCAGCTAGTAAAGTAAATAAAAAATATTCAGGTATTCAACAAAAGAAATAAGTGTTTGTCGAAGTGCAAAATTATGTAATCTTGCAATTGAAGACAAGCTGTTATAATAATATCAGACAAAAAAAAAGTTACAAGAAAATATGTAAATAGAGGACTATGTCGTATTTAATTAGCTGAATGTGTGATTGAGCTAGCAACTTAATGTTTGCACTATGCCCTGCTTTTTAATATGTGTGTTCCAAGACCCTGTAATGAATTCGGTAAACGACACGAACCACATAACATGAAATGAATTACACGAAGAGATTCGAGGGGAAAACATTTGGTCATTCAACAGAATAAAAACAGATGCACAGTGTCAGAAATGGTCATCTGAAACACAGGCTTTCAATTTATCGCTCGGTTTGAAAGTCGCAATGACATTCACGGATCGCCATTTGTACGGGTAACAAATAAAATGCTCAATGATGTGGTGTTCGTAAATTTTAAGTTTGCTCAGACTTTTGGCTAGTGCAAAAAAAAGACCAATTGATTCTGTCCAAATCAATTGGTCAAACTTGAAGGTGCAACAAATAAATATCAGATGTGGCGACAACAACTAGTGACAAGGTTGTGTGAACTTGCCTTAATAGAATTTGGCTGTAAGTCATATTTTTTCTTGCTGCCTGTTGGTAGGACTGATGAAAGCAAACTAAAAAAGATGTTTTTCCTTAATCACCCGCCTTTCCACCTTCATTGTTTTAACCTTGACACTTTCAAACGCCTGGGAATCTAACTTTTCAATCAACTTTCTGCTTCCGCTGAAAGAAGATGCTTGCCTTCCCAATTCTATAGTTACAAATTGTGCACATTATTTTGCTTGCAACGTCATTTTTCTTATTATGATAATGTGACTTTTCATTTCTCATGTACAGGGTGGGCCATATATAAGGAAACATCTTTAAAAACAAATTGAAACAAGACAATTCAATAAGTAGGAACCGAAGTGGTGCCATCTGAAAGTTTATTTCCTAACTTGAAGTTTACGATGAAAACTGTTTAAATGCTTGATGTGTCCACCATTTTGGTCCACCAAAAAAGTCAGTCTTTCCTTGACACTGCGGCAAGCCTTGGCACATAGGCCGTCAGTCACACTTTCAAAAGCAGCCATGATTGATATTTTTATATCTTCAATGTTATCATATTCAGTTTGCCCGTTCAGTTTGAAAATTGCTTCATCACCATAGAAGATGGAATCAATAAAATCTTCATCTTCATTACTCATGGAGAGAAATTTTAGACTTTCGAATTTTGCGTGCCATTTGATAATAGCAATTCTTTCTTCCATGTTTAATCGATTAGGGTCAGACATTTTGCAAAAATTAAGTTAAAAAATACTATCAAGATTCATTTATTCCAAGTTTCTAGCTGCTTTGGTTAACGAGATATAAGCACCCAAAGTTGTTTCCTTATATATGGTCCACCCTGTATATTAAACTGTAAATTTTTGTTTTTGCGAAATTGCGCGCTAGCTAAAGAAGTTTTCTTCATGCTTAAACTGGTATGACAATTTATTTTTGCTTTATTCTTTCCACTTGTCTTTCAGTGTGTGCTGCTAAATGTCAATCAGTTCCACTGATAACGAGGAAAGTGTTGTTTTCTTGTAACGATTACACAAACGTAAACTGAGTCCCGACAGTTAATGGCTAAGATGGACAGCGTCAGTTAATTCTATCGGGAATGTGTGGGTGAAAAAGCTATCTGATGGAAAAAGGTGTAATGTCACCTATGAAACAAAGCGAGGTATAGCTTCTTACGAATGGCTGTTCGATAGTGGAACATTGGTATTGTTGAAAGATATTGACAGTGATGAACTGTGGAGTCTTTACTTGCTGGGTTTACTATGGGTAATGTGACAATACTGACTAATGCTTTCATGCACTTGTCATGGCATCGAGCTTGAAATATCTGGACAGATTGATCATTGGGCATTGGGTGGAATAAACGAATTCCGCAATGCTTCGATTTATACAATCTGAATGTTATGAGTAAAATTTGACTCTGATGTTTAAAAATGATTTCTTTATTTTTGACATTTGTAGTTTCGTGTTTGATCATGACTTGAAACTTCGTCTTGCACGAACCAAACTGAGGAATGCTTACTACACATAAGAAGCTGGAAATGTTTCACTGTTTAAGATGGTCTTGTTCGAAGAACTAGAAAATAATTTGCCATGGGGATTCGACAAATCCGAAGTATTCGTTTATTGGACAGAAGGACAACACAGTGATGATCTCGATCTCAGTTCCTTTAAAAAGTGGAATTAAAAAGCGGAAACTGAACTTTAATCTATAAACCTGATAAAGCGCCAATTATGTGTGTCACATTTCATCAGATTACTATAGAGTCGGTTTACAGCACCATGGAATATGCCAGACCTGAAATAATATTGATTGACGATCATTACGCCACTGATTTTGAATTCTTGAAAGACGCTTTGACAAAGGCGTCATAGCAGTGGTTTCAACACCCATGGATTTTGAGACATGGTTGCTTATGATTGAAACCGATGTCGTGCCTAACTTTCGCAGCTCTGTAGGTTTGGTAAAAAAAATTCCTGAATGCTGGAAATGGCCAGTGGGGTAAAGATATGCAGCAAGACTTAACTGATGATGTCAATTGGGCAGAATCTAATTCGATAATGGTGAAAAACGCGTTGCGATATATGGGAAGAGTTGCAGAGGTTACACTGTACTTGCCAACCTTACATTTACACCAAATCTTTTCACTTGTGGTGTTGATTTAGTGGGAATATATAATCTGATATCATTGATGAAATCTTATCCTCTGCATTGGAAGTTTTCTTAATCAGGAGAAGAAACAAATGGGTGCTGATCCATACACCGAAGAAGGTTGAACGTTTTTCCACAAAACAGAGCTGATAAAATGGTCAAAGCTTTGAAAAATCTTTGTCGAAATTTTACTTATCTACTCTTTCCCGACAAATGCCATAAAATTTCTAGACAAGAAAATCGATTATGCTTCCACACAGTCGCCGCAGTTTTAAAGCGAAGGTCTAGGAGGTCAACTGGAATCAATTACAGACAAAGTGTCTGTCATCAGTGAAAATGAAATCTTTCACCAAGTTTAAACCTTTATCCAAACATTAATAGTTATCTCAGTCGACACGTGGAGCCCCGCTCAGGTTCCATGACCGATAGGCCACTGTAACTCAGCAACTCCACCATTCGGAACCTTATCTCAAATATTATTAAAATGCATGTAGTCATAGCTAATGAAAAACAAGGAACCTGATTTAAAAATCTGCAAAAATGTTTACTGTTGTTGATAGAAAGTACATCTCATCTGAGATTGTTTGCTACAATGTTGCATCAATTAACGACCTTCTGCAACCTACAGTTAAAACAAAAGCAAACTAATCCTAAAGTTAAAATTTCGAATTCCTATTCAAAGATAGATTTTCATCATGCAGACCATCTTCCTGAATCTAACCACACACGCTAAATCGATATTTGAATACGGTTTGGAAATTTTAACTTTACGATTACCGTATTTTTATTCGCGAAAGGGCTTTTCAAATTCATATTCAGACATTCATGATGGACAGTAAAATGATATTCATTTAAATATTTTCAATGAATACATTTAGCAAGATTCATAGGAATTTCTATTAATAAAACTGCCCCTCAATACGTGAAACGGATTCAGGTAAAAACGCGACAATAGAAAAAAATAGTAAACTACGCCACGTCACCTATAGTAGCGCGAGCCAGTTTGACTAAATTGATAAAAAGCACGGAAAAATGAGTTTGCCGACACAAAAAGTGTCGTGGCGAACGCCAATTGGCCGCTGGAATTCGCACTGAGCGGCTTTCGTCGATTTTTTTGTCTGCTCGCGGCGCGCCTGCGTGTCATTTGCTCGATAAACGCTTCGAAAAACAAATTTCGATTCATTTTCGTCGATTTAATCGACCAATTTTCAATTCTTGCGCATTTTGCTCTTTTCGAGGTTCGCCGCGACGGAAATCTGCCGGTTTTGCGTTTTAAAACGAATTTTTTACTCGTTTAGGGGCTGATTTTAATTCATTTACCGGTTGGAAAATGGGTCGAAAAATGAAAATTTCGGCCGCATTTTTGTTTTTATTTTTGGCCTGTTCGGTTGTTTTCGTTAGTTCGCATGACGGCGACGACGCCGACGTCGTGGAGGAAACCGGCGACGACCCAATTTTGGACGATTCGTCGACGATCAACGTAAGTTTCGCGTTTTCGCCCGATTTCGCGCCGTTCGCGTCAGGCTTATTATTTTTCCACGAGTTAATCGCTAATCGCTAATTTACAGATCGAACCTCAAGATTTCGTTACGCCCGATCCTCCTAGTCAAGCGTATTTCGTCGACTCGTTCAAAGACACTTCGGGAATAGGAAAAAAGTTCGCTTCGATTTTTCGCTCGATTATATTAAAAATCCGACACGTTTTTTGTTTGTTTTTTTCAAGATGGATTTTGTCCGAAGCGAAAAAAGACGACGTAGACGATAATATTGCAAAATATAATGGTAAAACGAATTTGAAAAACAAAAAATCGCACTGTCTAAATCGTTTAACGGTCGTTTTAGGTGAATGGGAAATTGGATTGCCCGATAACGTGGTGCTAAAGAACGATTTCGGTTTGATCGTCAAGGTTTGCGGGACATTTTTATAAATCGTGCTCGTTAGTAGATAGACGGTGGATAAAATTTGTTTGTTTTTATAGACTAAAGCTCGACATCATGCGATATCGTCGAAATTAGATAAACCGTTCAATTTCCAAACCAATAAACCTTTGGTTGTACAGTGAGTGTTTTATAGTCTTTGATCAACTGTAGTCTTTGTTGAACTATATTCACTGGCTTGTTAATGTTTTTTGTTTTCCTCTTCAGGTACGATGTAAAATTTCAAAACGGTCAAGACTGCGGCGGAGCTTATGTCAAACTGTTGGCCACAAGCAAAGAAAGTTTGGTATAATGAATTTATTTTTAGCTTCCTTTTATATTCTTCTGAATTTGATTTTGTTTTCGCAGAAAAACTTTCAAGATAAAACGCCTTATTCGATTATGTTCGGTCCGGATAAATGCGGTCTTCAGGTCAAATTGCATTTCATCGTCAAGTTCAAAAATCCAAAAACAGGCGTCATCGGAGTACGTCCACTGACTATATTTGTATTGAGCCTATAGTTTCATAAAGGCTAGACTATAGTTCCAGAGAGTTTATACAGTAGTTGCTTACAGACTAGTTACTTATAGGCTACTTGTAGACTATATATAAAGACTATAGTTAAAGTAATACTATAATTGCAGGTGATTTGATTTTCAGGAACATCAAGCGACTCAAAGCGACAAAGCCGCGTTGGAAGGGTTTTTTAACGATAAGAAGTCTCATTTATACACTTTATGTAAGATTTTCTTATTATTTTGGTATTCATTTTCGCACCAATCGTAATTTTTTAGTGTTGAATGCCGATGGAACTTACAAAATATACGTCGATCAAAAAGAAATCGCCGCCGGCGATATGCTCAAAAATTTGGAGTAAGTTGCGTTTTTTGTTAAGTTCAATAGTTTTCAGACACGATATCGGTCGCAAAATCGCCGAAAAGGTGGCAAAAAATGAATTAGGAATTTTTTTTGCTGTTTTCAGCCCGCCGATAGTTCCCCCTCAGGAAGTCGACGACGCCGACGATGCCAAACCGGACGATTGGGACGATAAAGAAAAGTACACGATTCGGATTGATTTTCGTCCAATAATGCCATCGATTTTAATTTTCATCGTTCTTCAGGATCGCCGATCCCGATGCCAAGAAGCCCGACGACTGGGACGAGACTCTGCCTGAGAAAATCGAAGATCCCGACGCGAAAATGCCCGCCGATTGGTTGGAATCCGAATCGGAATATTTGCCCGACGAAAAGGCGTCGAAACCGGACGATTGGTAAAAAAGAAACAGATTCGGACTCGGATTCAGATTGAATAAATTTACGTTTCAGGGATGAGGATATGGATGGCAAATGGGAAGCTCCATTAGTCAGTAAGCTAATCAACTATAGCAACTACAGTTCACTGACAAGTAGTTCTTTCGCTACTGTAGTCCATTAGCCAGTAATTTTTTTTGCAGAAAATCCAAAATGCGAGGGCATTTCCGGTTGCGGCGCGTGGACCGCGCCGAAGATCAAAAATCCCGCCTACAAGGGCAAATGGAAAGCGCCGATGATCGAGAATCCGAATTTCAAGGTCGTGAAATTCGTTTATAATGGTCAATATCGGACTAAAAATGAATTAACTCCGTTTTTCATGATTTTCAGGGCAAATGGAAACCGCGCAAAATCGAAAATCCGTCTTACTTCGAAACGGATTCCGTTTTCGAACATTTGACGCCGATCGTAAGCGATTATGCAAAATACACAGTACCCCGGACGGTGATTACGGTATGATGATGTTGATTTTCAGGGAGCGGTTGGTTTGGAATTGTGGACGATGAGCGACGGAATCATGTTCGATAATTTTTTGATTACCGACGACAAAGATGTTGCCGACAATTACGCGATTGGCACTTGGTACGCCAAACAAACGGCCGAAAGTCGAGCGGTCAATGTAATAATAATAATAAACTTTTTTTTGTAATTTTTGTAATTTTGTATTTGTATTTTGTATTTTTTGTAAGTATCGTATGTTTGCCCGTTCCGTCGATGAGCAGGACACGTTTTTAGTTTTTTATTTATTTAGTTTTCATTGGTGAAAAAGTCCAATTTTTAGCATTTTACTCGTTTTTTCACTAGCCTCGACAGATTTTTTGCATTTTTCTAGTTTTTACATACTTTTCTGTTATCTTTTAGAAGTCTACGTTTTTCGGATCTATAATCCAAGCGGCTAACGACAAGCCGTGGCTATGGGCAGTTTATTTATTGGTGATTTTAATCCCGATCGTGTTGATTACGATTTTTTGCTGTTCCGGTGGTTCTAAGGTGAGAAAATTTGTTTCACGTTCACCGAAACGTGTAATTTCCTGAAACGCAACTCGTTTTCTACCCGTAGGACGACGCCGCGCAAAGGAAGAAAACCGACAAACCTCAAGCCGACGAAATGGACGACGTCGACGACGACGAGGCAAAAGGTCAAGAGGCCAACGCGGACGACGGTCAAGAGGAAGAAGTCAAGAAGGACAGCCAAAAGAAGAGTCCGAAAAAGTCGCCGCCGTCCCCTCAACGCAAGCCGAACAAAGCCGATTTAGAAGTACGAAATTGTTGGCCCGTGACAAAACTATAGTTGTTCAGTAACTATAGTTGTCAAGTATCTATAGTTGTCCGCCGGCTATAGTTGCCCTGCGACTATGTCTAGTGACAAGGTTGTCCAGGGACTATACTTTTCCAATAACTCTAGTTGTCCAGCAACTATAGTTGATCATTAACCTATTGCTTTAGCAGGAAAACGATTGTGAATAGTGACAAAATTTGTTTTTCAGGACGACAGCGAAGGAAGCGAAGAAGGTGACGAAGACAAAAGTAAAAGCGAAGTAGAAGAGAAAGAAAAATCTCAATCGAATTCGCCGCGTCGTCGAGCTCGTAAAGCGGAATGAAAACGTGAATTTGAAATGAGAACATTGTTTTTGCTCGCAAGTCGATGGGAAAATTGTTTAATTTTGTGTTTTTTTGATTTTTTTTCGCGTTTTGTTTTTAATCGCGACGTATTTTTTGTTTGTTTTTTGTTCATTGAACCGATTTTTAACTCTTTAGACGCCGTTTTCTCGAGCAATTACGACGCGCCGACACACTTTTTTTCGTTACATTTTTTGTTTTTTTTCTTCGTGTTTTTAATTAATTAAAAAAAGTTATGCAAATTTTGTTGTTTTTTTTGGTGAGCATTGTAAAAATCATTTGATGTTCAAGTAAACAATTTACACTATACAGTCTCCATTTGTGACTTCGTTGCGAACGGTCGCGTACTTTACACTTTAGTACCCAGTGAACTATAGTTGTTACTGAACTATACTTTCCATTGAACTATAGTTGCATAGTTGCCTAATTGATTGTCAAGTTCGACCACTTTACACTATTCACTTTTAATGTTTGTTTTTATGTTTGACGGCCGGTTGTTAATTTGTCTCTTACAATGCCCGCTTCAAATAAGAATCAAATTCAAATTGATTCCACCGTACAAGATTTCGATTGGAAAATCAAAGTGAATTGGAAAAAGTGCCGGCATCCTATAGAGCCAGTGCACGTTTTTTGTTTTTGTAGATGATTCTGGGATCGTACAATTCTGGCGCCGTACGAAATGGTTTATGTGAAATTCGATTGGCGACGTTCGAAAATAAAAATCATTTATTCGAATTGACTTATGACGAATTGATAAAATTTGTTAATCAATTGAAAATCGCAGAAAACGAATTGAAAAATCAATAAAAAAATTTATTTCTTATTGGTTCTGAGGAACTACAGTCCCGTACAACTAGTTACTGAACAACTGTAGTGACTGGACAACTATAATGACTGAACAACTCCAGTTACTGAACAACTATAGCGACTGGACAACTATTGATTGTAACTGAACTATAGGAATTATAGCGACAGAACGATTATAGAGATTGGACTACTACAGTCTCTCAAAACTATAGTTAGTGAGCAACTATAGTCAATGTCTATGTGAAAAGATATAAATATTTTACTATTCTATGGAACTTTGTACAATATCTAAAAATTACGAAATTCTATGAAAGATGTTAAAACTAGACGAGCACCCGTAAAGTCATTGGCTGTGCAACGAAACCAGCAAATTTTCCCAACTTGTCCAATTGCGAGCAAATCTGTTCGAAGTTCGGCCTCTCGTCGGGACTGTTCCGCCAGCAACTCTCAGCCAATTCCAATAGCTCTTTATCGCCCCGAGGCCACTGGCCAGTGGCGACTTTTTGCTCGGGTCGGAGGTTTTTCGCCACAACGCAGAAGACTACAGTATGCGGATTGACATGTTCAAAAGGCTGTTGGCCGGTGACGATTTGCCAAATCACATATCCGTACGAATATACATCGCATTTGGCTGTCGCTTGCAAGCCCCTCAGCAATTCGGGAGACTTGTAGATTAAAGTGCCCGAGGGGGTTTGCGCCGAAAAACACGGCGTCAACTGTAGACAGTCGCCGTCCAGCGGCAAACATCGGCTGCAACCGAAGTCAGCCAGCTTGCAAATATCGGTCGCGTCCGTGATCAGGATATTTGCTGGTTTCACGTCCAAATGAAGCACGCGATTTGCGTGACAGTATCTCAGCGCGGCCGCGATTTCGCCCGCGAATCGAAGACGCCTTGACAAGTCGAAACCGGATTCGGATTCGTCGTTCAACAAGTTCTGCAAGTTCTTGCGACCGACGTACTCGGAGACTATCTGTAAAAGACAATGAACTATAGTTATCGTTGGACTATAGTTGTCAGTGGACTATAGTTTCTAATGGACTACAGTTGACATTAGACATTAGTCGCCAGTGGACTCTAGTTGCGAGGGATTATAGTTGCCAGTGGACTATAGTTTCCACAGGTCTACAGTTGCCGCTGGATTATTGCTGCCTCTGGACTGTTTTTCCCACTGGACAATAGTTGCCTTTGGACAATTGTTGCCACTGGTCTATTGATGCCACTAGACAATAGTTGTCACTGAACTATAGTTGACACTTGACTATATTTGACAATGGACTACAATTGCAATTGGACTGCAGTTTCTGAACAACAATAGTTGCCACTGGATGTTTGGTTGTAACTCACTTGAATGACAGAGCCGCTGCAAGTGAACGTGAGTATCTTCACGATATTCGGATGATTAAGTTTGAATGCGTTCAGTTCGGCGCACAGGCTTTCGCCTTTGACGCTGTCCTTTCGAGAACTGTGCAATTGTTTTATGGCGACAACTTTTCCGTCGTATTTACCGACGAACACCGATCCGAAACCGCCTTTGCCTGAAAGATAGCAAATGACGACGCGTTTTTTGTTTTTTCCATGAAACTTTCGGGCATTTTCAGCGTTTAAGCTACAAAATGAATTCTACAATTGACAAACTGTAGTTAAGATAATACGCACTAGAGTTGGTACGTGTCTCACTATAGTTGAATGAGTGACTATAGTTGAACACGTTTGACTGTAGTTGTGTTGTTATCATAGTTGACAAAACAGACGACTTCAGTCGACTTCATTACGACTATAGTTGAAGATTGATGTCTATAGTTGAAAACGTTCCCAACTATAGTTGTCTTCACTTCACGACTATAGTTGACAAAATTACCTATTTTCGGCGTCGATTGCCAACTGTTTGCACTACCGGGCGCCGAGCTCAAGCTGCCGCCGACGTCTTCGATGCTGTCCTGATGGTACAGCCTGCGGCGCTGGCTTTTGTATTTTTCCATGCGACACGGACTTTGTACCAGAGCGTTGCACGCTCTGGTTGTTGAAAAGTTGCCGACCAACATCGGCGAGTCCTGCAAAAAACAATTTCTTGTACTGTCCAGTGAAAAATCAAGCAAATATACTGATCCTCTGGCAACTGTCCAATGGCAACTCCAGTCCAATGGAAACTATAGTATAATGACACTAGAGTTCAATGGCAACTATAATCCACTGGCAACTATAATCCACCGACAACTATGGTCCACTGACAACTGTAGTCCTCTTACAACTATAGTTCACTCTCAACAACTGGAGTCCAACTATAAAGTTTAATGGGAACTACAGATAACTATAGTCCAATGGATTCTTACTGGAGATGGTCCGACAGCGATTGACGGCGTTGATGCACCGTCCGATTTTCGTCCACCGGCGAATACCGTATTGACCAATCGAGGCGATAAAAAGTACTCGGGACTTGCTCGTTGAGCGTTGGCTGTCGGAGCATTATTTGCTTGTAACAAATTTTGGGGGCTCTTTTTCGCAACTTGCGCGGTTGCGAATCCGACTGATAAACTTTTCGTGAGCGTTTGCGTGAAAGCGATAGGCGTTTTGGGCGAAAGTTTTTGCAAAATAGGCGACGCCATGACAATTACTCGGAAAATACACAAAATTTGTTCGCAGTGCAAAGAAACCAGCATTTGCTGCGTTCGCCAATTAAATTTGCATAGAAATCCAACTTTTGTGAACTTGTTCATCTTAAATCAGATTTCTAATTCAGACAGTGGGAGTTTAAATAAAATGTCCGACTATAGTTGACAAGATTGTTCACTGCAGTTGACAACTATAGTTAGTGGCAAGTCGACTATAGTTGTCACGATGTCTCACTACAGTTGACTAAAACAAATAACTATATTTCACATCATTCTTCAATGTAGTTGGCAGAATTTATGACTATAGTTGACAACATTCCTGCGACTATAGTTCCGTCAGACATCGAACTATAGTTGATCATTCGTATCACAAATTAACTCTGAATTCAACTATAGAAAACAAATTTTATGCTTTTTTTTGTTACAAAGCAGCGAAAAATCGACCGAATAAAAATTTTACATGATCAACCGGAGGAAAACAAAAACAAAAAATACTATCACATGTAGATATTTGATAAATTATCAGTATCATAAATCAATAAATGCCTTTATCACAGTTCAAAATAAATCCAATAATGAACAATAATCGAACGGTTTTTTTTGTTGTTTTTTTTCACTGAACTCGGTATTATTTTGATTCATAAAAAAATAAAATTCTTATATAATAATAAAACTCGATCAATAGAAATAAACATCAATAATAATTTTCAAAAAAAAAATCATGAAATCGATTCGTGACCGTTTCCGACTCTGAAAAGCACTAAAACTAGCGAAAACCGGTCCGAAACGGTCGAAAATTTAAAATATCTGCACACGATGGTTCTCTCGGTCGGTGACTATGAGTCGACCATCGTCGGAGATGACCACCCCTTCGACGCCTTTGAACTGACCATCGGTCGAGCCCCACGACCCCAGCATGGTCAAGAACCGACCGTCGGGGTAGAACACCTGTACTCGATTATTGCCGCTGTCCGCCACGGCGATGAAACCCTGGTCGTCGACGGCTATGCCCCGAGGGTATTTGAATTCTCCCTCGTGAAATCCTTCAGAGCCGAAGGCGAACAAAAAGTTGCCGCTGTGGTCGAACACTTGAACCCGGTGGTTGCAACTGTCGGTGATCAGCAGCTGATTTTGCTTGTTAATGGCGATGAAATGAGGATTTTGAAACTGGCCCTCTTTACTGCCGTTGACTCCGAACTTGCCACCATAGGAACCGTCGGCTTGAAACATTTGAATTCTGAAAGACAAAAAAAGCTAACTATAGTCCGCCAACACCAATGGCAACTATAGTCCGCCAACACCAATGGCAACTATAGTCCATTGGCAACTGTAGCCCGCTGACAATTATAGTCCCCTTGCAAGTATAGTCCACCGGCAAGTGTAGTCCACTGGGAACTATAGTGCACTGGCAACTATATTACACTGGAGACTGTAGTCCACTGACAACCATAGTCCCTCGGCAAGTATAGTCTACTGGCAAGTATAGTGCACTGGCAACTATAGCACCACCGACGACTATAGTCACTGACGAGTGTAATCCACTGACGACTATAGTCCGCAGACAACTGTAGTCCACTGGCAACTATGGTGCACTGACAACTATAGTTCGATGGTAACTTTAGGCTTTACCTGTGATTATCTTTATCACAAACGTAAACGAATCCTTGACCATCGGTCACCAATCCCCACGGATTGTTGAATCGCCCGTTGGTCTGTCCGTGGGTGCCGAACTCCCTCAGGAAACGGCCATTGGCGTCGAACACCTGGACTCTGTGATTGTACCGGTCGCTGACCAATATCTGACCGTACTTGCTAACGCAAACGCCGGCCAAACTATCAAACTGGCCAGGGCCGCTTCCGTAGCTGCCGATGGTCTTGACGAACGCGCCCTTCTTGTCGAATACTTGCAGCCGATGGTTACTACTGTCACATACGACCAAGTCGCCCGTGGTCGGTGTGACGGCTACGCCCCGCGGCCAATTGAACTGGTCGACGCCGGAGCCCTTGCAACCGAATTTCAGGTGAACCGCGGTCTTGGCCAGGTAGTCTATAGTTGGCGTTGTGAAAACTCTGTAGAGCCGATTTCCGGGGATTCCGTGCGTCGTTTGGGGTATGGTGATCTCGAATCGAGGCGACGACGAGTCATTGTCGCCGATGGTGAACTTCGGCGGCGCTGCGACGACGTGCGAGCTAGTGTGACTTTTTTCCGCTTTTCGTTTAAATCTGGGAAGTTAAATAAAAAAAATTGCATCTATCAATCGCTGGCAGGCGCCCAGGCTGTTTACAACTAGAAATCGCCGTTAACGAGCAAAAATCCTAATGAGTTATAAATGTCTACAGCGACGAGTCTTTACGATCCCTCATCCACGCTTACTGTACCTATTGTGACGTTCAGGCTTGGACGGTGCGTTGCAGGCTTGAGTTGCATCTTCGGCGCTGTTAGGAGGCTCAACAAGCAGATCGGCGACGAAATCCGGATTTGTCCTGCTGCGGACAAACCGATTTTGAGCGACTTCCGGCTGCCTGGCCGTAGCTATTGCGGCCGCCACTTCGCTGGATGAATCAATCGCAACTTCGTCCGGTATCAGATATTTCTTCCAATCGCCGACGACCGGCGTTTCGAATTCGGCCGACCGAGGTCGTTCGACATTGGCTCGACTGTGCGACCGATACACGGTTACGGGCACTTGGACGTAGGTCTCGTCGCCTACGGCGTCCTCCGCGATGGGAATCGGCAATTCGCAAGTTTTCGACCGAAGACTGTGGTCGGACAATTTTTTGGCGATACTTTGTAACTTTTCCTTGTCCAGCCGCTGTTTCTCCTCCCAACCTTTGCGAATAGTGTCCACTCGCTGGTTGAGTTCTTCGTCTTCGGTTTCTTGCCGTTGAATGCAGCGTTTGGGCACGGGCGACGTCGACGGCGGGCTCGCGACCGAAGTCGGTGGCGCCAGTTCCGATTTCCAACTGCGCACCGTCTGTTTGGCGTGCTCCAACTCTCGTTGCGCCGTTTGGCGAGCGACTTCGATTTCTCGAACTCGGTGATTGTCGGCTGCCGATTCGCGGACCGACCTGTGGACATCGGTCGACTCTCTGACCGACCTCGGAGATTCGACGGGCTCTCTAGCCGGTCTATGAATTTCGGCCGATTCCCTTACGGGCCTGTGACTCTCAGTCCTTTGGCTCTCTGCCCTTTGACTGTCAGCCCTGTGACTCTCGGTCCTGTGATTTTCGGCTTGCTCGCGTGACGGTTGTTGTTCGCGGTAATGTCTCCTGGCCGTGGGCTCCGATTCATCAAATTGTTGCGACGCTCGCGAGCGAGTGTTTGCCTCGAACTGCGGAGGGCAATAAGCCGCTTGCCTGCTGACGCCTCCTCCGGAGTTGTTCGGACTGCTACTCAAAATATCAGCTGATCTCGGCGACGACGAAGAACCGTTGTAATTATACGCCGATGAAGAACTACCGACGTAACCGATGTTGCTTTCCATATCCGAATACCTCGAAGGCGATAGTCGAGTAGAAGAAGAAGAACCTCCCGCGCCCGGAACGTTCGTTTCCGCTTTCAATCTATTCCACGCTTGCTCCTCCAACAAGTGACGCCGACGAAACCGCGACGAGTACCCGCCGTCTTCGTTGGCGGCCGGTATGGCAACCGGCTGTGCCGTCTTGCGAACGGCGCCGGATTCTTCGCGCGGTTGTTGTTGTTGTTGTTGATAGCCGCTGGAGCCGGGCGTGGCCCACGCCGAAATTTCGCTAGGGTCCGCCCATTGGCGTTTTTTCACCGCCGCCGGGAACCGATGGTCGACTTCGACCACGTTTTTTATGTGAGTGAATCGCGGCACGTACACTTGATCGACGGTGGTCAACTTTTGGCCGAGTTGCGGACCGCAAACCTGAACGATGCAAAAAAGGTGTTTAAAGTTTAAAATGCGCTAACGAGCAAAATGCAGAAGATTTTTACCTGAAGCTCGCCGAATTGGCTGATGGCGTGCGGCAGCAAGTGAGGATCCGGACCGACGAAGAATCGTATTTTCTTATTGCAAATATCGTCGGCGTCCACGTTGACCGTTCTCAAATGTTCCAAGCCGTCGGTGAAAACTTGCTTGAATTTCACGAGCTCGTCGTCGGGTAGTTCTATTTCGCCTTTGACGCACGAATCAACCTTCTCGCATGACTCGTTGATGGTGTTGGCTTCCAACTCGAGATTTTCTTTGGCGTTAGCCGCCAGACGATTTTCCGACAGTTGAAAAGCTTCGATCTCGGTGATCAGCGAATCTTCGCGTTTCTTCAACTCCTTTACGAATCGCTTGACGTAGTCGTGGACTTCGTCCTTGACCAGCTCGCAGTTCATTTGCAGGTTGTCCGTGTTGCGAGATAAGATTTCCAGGGAATCGTGAATCCGATTGGCGACCCGTTTCACTTGATTCAGCAATCGGCCGAGATCCCGTTTGAGCAAATCGGTGTGCGAGGTTTTGCACGTGGGGCATATTTTCTTATTGCAATGAGCGCATTGTTCGACCTGGGCCTTTTCGTCGCAACTGCTACACCTCTCTAGATTGTACCTGAAAAAAAACCAATAAATCCACCGGATGTCGAGGTTACCGGGTCACTAACTCTGTCGTATGTCGGGTTACCGTTTAATATAAGCTTCCAATTCTCCAGCGTTTTCTTCGGTGGCCTGAAGATGAATCTCGAGGAATCCCATCAGCGAGTAGTTTGTTTGAAAGGCTTTCAAATTGTCGTAGGGCAGAGGGTGTTCGGCTCGACATTCCGGACACTTGATTATCCTACGTACGTTGTCCACGAGCCCTTCGAGGCATGGTTCCAAGCAGAATGTATGCTGGCACGGAAGAAGTTTTGGATTTCTAGAAAAATAGACAGTGACGTCATCAGTCGCCTTCCGTCAATTTGGAAACTAGTTCTCCATAGTAGCTCACTTGTATCTATCCAAACAAATGGAACAGGTTAACAGCTGCTCAATTTTCTCCAACGGATTTATCCAATCCGGCGGTCTGCTGGCCGGCGGAACGTTGAGCATGCTCCTAAGCCGTTCCAGCGCCGTATTGTCGTTTTCCATGATGATTACGTCTAACTATCTGTCCAACTATGTAAACTCCGTTCTCTTCGACTGTTTCGCAGAATTTCGCTTAAACAACTAAACCGAGTGCACTTTGAGAAAAAGACTGACTCAACGCCAGCGGCGTACATATCCGTTTGCGTAATGCTATTCGACATATGACGAAGTCAGTTTCATTGTTTTGGCGCCAAAAAATTCGCTGATCATCAGTATCGAGGAGAAAACAAGTTTCCGCTTTGAAAGCGAGTAAGTTTCGAGACAAAAACACAAACTTCGAATGAGGTCAACGAGAAGTTTAAATTTGAAACTGGCGAACAACTTTTCGCGAGGAAAAAACTCGTTGTTCGAAACGTCGGTTTTGAATTCCGAAAGAAACTTCGCGAAGATTTGTCGAAACGAGAAATATTGAGAAGCGCGCAACACTCGGCCGAACCGACTCGACAATGTATTCCGGAGGAACAGTGGCGAAACCGAAGAACGTTTCGAAAAGTTTTCGAAACTTAGAACTACTCGCTTCTTGCCCAACTGCCGTCGGTTTAATGGTTTGTTGAATAAGATGACTGGATCGCTTTAGCCTCGAGAATGCTCGTTATTAGTTTGACTGCGCAACGGCTAACAACGAAACAGAGTGAATGTCTAGCGGAAAGCTCACTTAAAACATTTAGCCAGTCCGATTTTGTTGAATTGGGTCTGAAAACAAGCCGGTAAAAAATTAGCTCGACAAGCTTCATTTTTCCTGCGAATGTTCGCCTGAATCAACATTTCTAAATGGCTTTCACGACATTATTTCCTTGGTCAGGTCCCTGTGGGGGTCTAATACCCTTGATAACTACTTTCTATGTCCAATATCCTTTTACCAACTATTATTAACTTTCTTTTCCTGGGTTTCAATCCTTCCTAATTAAACAACAAAAACCCCTTTCCAGTCTACTTAATTCTTATGTATTGGTTGTAACATATATTATAGTCCCGCTTTTTAGTGTTTTTAAACCATTATTTGTAAATTCAGAAATAAGTTTAATCAATTATTTATGTGCCATTTTAATCGATAGCCTTCTTCCATCTTTCTGGTAGCTGAAAGATTCCTCTCTTGTAGAATTCCTGGGACTTGTTAGCAAAAAACTGATCCAAGTGGTTTTGGCAGGCGTTCAAATTTGGTAAATTTATACTATTAAGAGAGTTCTGTAAAGATCGAAACAAATGATAGTCAGAA
>JAQGBA010001212.1:0-17403 GCA_034698125.1 Prionchulus punctatus | reverse complement strand
AGAATAATGCGTAAGGTTTATTGTTTGAAATAAAATTTTCATAGCTCAATACAGTACCTCCACTATAACGAACTCTTTGTTATAACGAACGATTTCTATGGTCCCCTAGTCGTTCGTTATATCGAGATTCCACTGTATAATGTTTTGTGTACCTTGACTAATTGTCATTTCCACCACATCGAGTTGCATTTTTGCTTCACTTATTTTCAAATTAAAATTTCTTATTTGAGCCGCCATCATCGTAACATTTGCATTGGCTTGGCAGATCATCTCGAAAAGATCATGGATATTGACATTAGCCTTGCTCAAATATCTGTCGACGTCTACCAAAAATTCATTCACATATTCTTTCATGTGTAACTTCTTCCCGAGTGGATTCGCTGTATTCGATGTATTTGTCTGTTGTGTAAGCGATGAGCAACGAAGCGGCCACTATTGCAACAAGAGAATGCACAAATTCGGGATTATAAATCGAACAATTTTCGACTTTAGTCAAAACGTTTGCAAGATTATCGAAAATTTTTGTACGCAATATCTGATTGGCTCCTTCCAGACTATCTATATTCCAGACTTTATTCAGTATTTCCTTTAGAAAACTACAATTATGATCTATGAGTGCTTCAACAGGAAATTGATCTGCCATTTTGGCTAACAATCTGAAATGATAATCAAAGATAACAAAAATATAATCAAAGTTACTTCGATAGTGCTATGCTTTGATGATTTCGTACAATGTCGAAAAGAGAAAATGATTTCGAAAAATCCTTCCCCTCTATTCGAAAGAACACGACTTTGTCGAAATGCTAAAAATCTTTCACTGTCAATGGAATATGTTATCCCAGGAAACGTCTGCATTACGAAATAATGAATCATAACAATAAATATACGATGCATAACGTGGTACAAACATTGACAATAGGATGACAAAATTTTTTAAGAGGAAAATATTGACTTTAACGACGTTGGGTATCGATTTCATATGTGCACACCTTAAGAAATTTTAGATTTTTTTATTTTTACCAATAAGCCTTAGTTTCTGTATGTACACACTATGATTTTCATATTTGCATGTGTGTACATTTGTTCATTGGATTTTTTACTATTTTATAACTGACTTTTTTTTTATTTTTACAAAAAAGTTGCATGTGTATATGTTACTGTTAACGTTGGCATTCAGTTAATGTCAGCATTCACTGACAGACCAAGAAAGTCGGCAGATGGAACAAATGGCGGACTTTCGGTGAATCACCAGGGAAAGTCAGCATTCCCTAGGGAATGTGAAAAAAATGTGCATTTCATCTCTAAAATTGTGTAAAATATAAAAAAGACAAGTGTGTACATACGGAATCAATACCATGATGTTGTTTTTAGGCTATAGAACTGATAAGGGCAATACAAAAACCAAATTCTTCATCCTCTTTAAAATCTGACTTGAAGACTTGTTGATTTGAAAAAGATACCCGTGTTGACCAATTTTTATAAACTTGCATGAAACTGCTCTGCTCAATCAGAATTTTCGAGCAAGAAAAAACGCATCATGAAATATTTTTTAACACCACTTCGGAAGCGAACAAAAAACGTTGTTTTGGAGATTTAACTCTGTGCGTCGATCGTTTACAAGTATTTTTAGTTTGTGAAAGTGAAATGCGTGTTTTAATGTTGATTCGCAAGCACAATTTAGACTAGTAATTTGCTATATGCCTATCGAAAAGTTTTTGCGCAACGCTTTTTGCGAAATTTTCTTTTGCTGCAAAATTTACATTGAAGATTGACGCGTGGATTAAAGTTTAAAAAATAATTTCTGAGCTTTTCACCGCACATTTTATTGATAATCACTGCATTTTTTTATTTTTAATGCATTAATGTAACACATTTCGTTAATTTTCGACTACAGACGACACGTTTTTTGGTTTTCGCTTCAGCGACAAATATTTAACATGTTGACAAACTCGAATAAATAAAATATTAATGCATCGTTGGTAATAAATAAATAAATAAAATAAAATAAAATAATATTAAAAATAAATCCTATAATGTAAAAAAATAACAATTTATACAACAACACAAACAAAAAGTGTCCCGAAATTGAGCTTTCCCAATCATTTACGAACACGATTTAACCAGAATGCATTCGATATACTTGAACAGCACCGATGTTTGCAATGCGCGCGTCTTCAGTTGCTAATTCTAAAATCATGGCGTTAATTCTTTCCAAACGGGCTTTTACCAAATCCAACTCTACACGTCGAACTTCGTAATGCTCCCAGTTGGTCAACAAGGCACCATCCATGTTGGTTATCTTTTCCAAACTGGTCCAAATCAAAGTTATCCATATGGCGATATTAATTGTACCAACTGCGGCGGCTGTTCCGAGACCGACGCGAACCGCATTTCCTGCTAATGCTAAAGCGCCAGCAGGCGGAAACATGAATCCAATGACACCTATTAATCCGGTCATGGCACCGAAGCCGACGCCCGTCAAAGCCAAACTATAATTGCGATGGCTTTTATACATTTTTACCAAATCTTCAACTCGCTTCTTTCCTGAAATAGGAAATAGAAACTGGTTAAAAGATTAATTTTTTATCAAGTTTCGGAGCAAAACTGAACCTCTAATCAGCAACTTTTCAGCAGCTTCGAGTTTATCTTCCGCTTCACATATTTTAGTTATAATGAATTTTTCCTTTGTTTTCTTATCGGACGGATTATTCGTCAGCATGTCAAACACTCCGTCGACCATGTCTTTCGCTTCTTTCACGAATTTGTCGACGTCTTTCAACAATTCTTCCACGAAATTCTTCACATCGACGATTTTGCAAGCACATTCGATATACTTGTGAGCTGTGTATCCGATTACCAACGATGCCGACAATATACCGACCAAACACCAGGCGAATTGTGGATTCGTGAGGAAAACGTCTTTGGCGGCGTCCTTCATGCAACAGGGCACTTTCGACAACAAACTTTGAAGATCGTTGAAGATTGTCGACCCGTTTTCGATACATCTGGCATTATCCCAAACTGTTGCCAGTATGGCGCCTTGCATTTGGCAGTTTGCCATCATGGCTTCGGGTAAGATGTAATCGGACATTTTTGGAAACAGCCTGAAATCGAAATCGTAATATAGTGTAACTGAAAAGTTCATCAGAGCTGATGAAAGAAACACAATGGAAGTGAAAACATCATTATTTAGATCAAAGAATGAAAACTGAAAAAGGTTTATTCAAAAACATGAACACAAAAAGATGTGTTTAAGCATATTTTGGGGTTAATTTTAGTGCAACTTTTCAATGAAATCGTTCAAATGTTTCAAACATTTGTCATGTTTGCTAAATTGTGGATCGGTATATCCTTTTAAACTGTACAACGAAAAGCAAGTGAATCCGAAAAGCGTCGTGAAGGCTAATATCCTTGATGGATATTTATAAATGTCAGGATATTTTGATGTATACGTAATCGCGAAAATTGTACCGAATCCCCATAACATCACATTACCACTGAATAATAAAATTCTTGCCACGATTTTGCGCGAGCTATTTTTATGTCGCATAAATTCGCCTACTCGCGCGTTTCCTACTTGCAAAAGTTGCCGACAACTTTCAAATGACGGCACAATATAAATATCTACATAATTTTCTGATGAATGAATATTTTCATTTTCCAAACAATTCAAACATTGTTGGAAATAATCAATTCCATCGATCAATCGTCGTCGGCCGTCGCTGCAATATTCTTTAACAGCGTCTATTATTGTTGGATCCGATTCACATTTCGAGTGCAAATGATTCAGAAGGATAACCTCTTTCAAAATTTCGGAGAGCTTCAATAGAATTTTGTTCGATCCATCCAATGATCTTTGCGATTCACTATTCTCTGTTAAAATCGCGTGCTGTTCCCACTGATCCAACGAACGATTCAATTCGATTAATATTTGTTGAAAATGTTGTGGAAAATTTGCGCAATTTTCGTCTGATTGCAATTTCAACAGAAAGTTTCTATGCGAATTAGGGTTACTCATTTTATTCGATTATTTAAAAGAACACAACACAACTTTCTTCAAGTGTACGATGTGAGAGCCAGGAACGATGTGAGAACCAGGAACAATGTGAGAGCCAGGAACACATTTTTCAATGTCAAGAAAATGAAAAACACAACTTTCTTCAAGTGTACGACGACGATGTGAGAGGCAGGAACACATTTTTCAATGTCAAGAAAATGAAAAGTTGTCCAATGATAACGTTATGGTGAATCATAAATGTTTGTCGAATGAAAAACTTCCCTCGTACGATGCTTACAAACAAATCTTTTGAACGTACTTGTGTCGGAAATAGGTATCCATGGCTTTAAAATCGTTGCTTTCACATAACGATAATAAACGGAGAGCCCGTTCGTATTTTGACTATTTATTCTGAAACGACCAATCGTATTTTTCCACAAGAGAACATTTCTGCTGATGTGACTATTAAAATCGCCCACCAAAATAGTCGACCATCATGGTAAATCGTCGCATATTCTTGATAATTGCTCATAAAATTTATCTTTTATCTCGGACGACTCGCCTTGGTTTGGAGCATAAACATTTAAAAATGCAATCAGACCAGTTTTTGAATGTAGATTTAGAAGAATAAATCTATTTGAAATTGTACACCATCCACAAATCGCCTTCCAAAATTTTTTCTGTACCACAAAGGCCACATCACCTTTTCCATTTTCCGCTGGCGAATGAAAGATTCTGTAATCGTCGACCATGAATTGATTTAATATTTGTGATTTTGTTTCTTGTACCGCCGCCATCGAAATTTTAAATTTTGATAGTTCAATCGCTAGTTGTTGCTAGGTTAGCGCCAACTCAATTCGCGGACCAGATATTCCACGAACCAAAATTAAATCGTTTATATAATGTATAAAATGCCATTTTATAATACAATATAGTTGGCAAGACTATAAGGCGAGAGCAAATTTGCAACGCAGCCACTCCAATAGAGAATGTAAATACAGTGTGTAACAAAAAAAACGGCAGTGACAAAAAGGCTTGCAGAAAACTTAAAATATATTAAATTTAGTTAAAACTTATACAAATAGATACAGCTTTATTTAATCTTTCATATGGTATATCTTAATACTTTATTCTCTCTCCTTTGGCTTTTATACATAATTCACAATGTGTTGTCATTGACTTTGCTAAATTTTTTAAGATTTCTTCAGGGATGGCATCCTACTCTTCGACCATCATCTGCTTCAATTCATTGATATTTTGAGGTCTTCTTTTTTCCACGTTATTCTTGATGATGTTCCATAGATTTTCAATTGGATTCAGATCAGGACTGTTTGAGGGCCAGTCCGAGACTAAAACTCGTTGGTGATTCAACAATTCCATTGTTTTTTACTCTTGTGCTTGGGGTCATTGTCTTGGACGAATCGCCAACGACTTCCGAACCACTTAGATGCTGGTGGAAGCAGAAGTTCTTCAAGTATTTGAATGTAGAAGTCAGAATCCATAATCCTTGTGAAGGTGCATAGTGGCATTTGACCATGAACAGAAAAGCCACCCCAAGCCATTACCTTCTGACGATTTTTGGGCAGCTTCCTGGAGCCAGACTTGCACCACACACGAACTGTATTCCAAAAGAGGCAAAATGCTGTTTCATCACTGAAAATTGTTCTGCTCCAGTCATCATTTAAATGCTGATACGCCCATTCGAGTCTTGCTTGTCGCTGCTTTTCAGTAATCATTGGCGTTGGTGCAGGAACGGCTGATTGATAGGACCTATTCTTCAAATGACGATAGATCGTCATGTGAGAGACCTTCTTGTCATATTTTGATTCAAGTTTGGTGACCATTCCTCTGAGGGAAGTTCGATTGTTTCGTCGCAACCATTGTGATTCAATAGGGTTGATCTTCTTTGGCCGACCATTGCCCCCTTTGTGATCGATGGAACCAGTCTCCCGCAACTTTTTCAGATTTCGTTCAATAGTCCGAAGGGGAATCTTTGTTTTCGCATGAATTTCTCTGGCATTCTGCAATCCACTCTTCCAATAATATAAAATAACATTTCGCTGTATTGTCAAACGAGACTGAGGCATTTTGAAACTTAATTAGTTAAAATTTTGATGGTATATATAGGTAAAGACTGTTTTTCTAGAATGTTCTAGAAGCTTCCAGCATAAGTAAACATGTGACTTTTTAGTCTAACTTAAATTCGTAAATTTGGATTCATTTCAAAAATAGACCTACCACTGCCATTTTTTTTGTTACACACTGTATATTATAACTATAAACACACTTTACACACTGATTTACTGTGAATAAGGCTAGCTAGTCGAGCTTGCTAACGAGTTGTAGTGTTTTATTTTGATTTTATGTCATAGTTCAGTAAAACAATGGTCAAATCAACCAACTATGGGATTTTATCAGTTAATGGAAAATTGAATGACTTGCCGAAAATTCAACATCATTAGCGTTGTTAACGAAAGTATTTGATGTTGGCCAGTGCGAATGTGAAAAATGTTTGCAAATTTGAGAGAAGGCTAAACCGAAGACGAACCAGAGCAAAATTCGTGAAGAAAGTAAATCAATGTTTGTGACAGAGCAAAATGTTTTTAGTGACTTTATTTACAGACGAAAATCGACAAAACAAAGGCTGGTAGCTAAAATTGGCTATTCGCAAAGTTAAAGAAAAATCTTTGATGATCAAGGACGAGATCATCGAACAGACCAAACCTGTTCGCGTAACTTTGAAAAAGAAAAAACAAGTAGCAACGACGAAATAATACTTTCATAATCGAAATTTGTTCCATTTTGCAGAAAAGCAATAATGAACGCTCCTCGCAAACCGAACAACATAGAGTGACACCGAAATGCTTGAAATTCAATCACACGGATTTGATAAAGTTGCGTGAAAAATGTTTGAGTAAGCTTATTTTGTTTCAAAACAATTATTCTGCATATATTTTGAATTTATTGCACATTTTGAACTTTGTGTCAAATGATGTTGGCCAAACAGCTGCGAACGATATACTGACAAAGAAAATGAATTCATTTTTAACGAATATGAAAAATAATATAATATAATGTGCAATGCAACCAATTTTATCCATCCACATTAAGGTTTGCAAGCAAGTAGAATTTTTTACTGCATTGATTTTACAGATGAAAATTGATAAAACGAAACCAAATTACAAATTGGCGAATCAAAAATTTAAAGGAAACATTCGCTGAAAGAACAATACCAAGCAACCATGGAAAACTGTTGGTGCAATTTTGGAAACGAAAAACCAGGTGCATCGTGACTGTGGTCATATAAATTATAATATTATAACATTTTGCAGCCATGCAAGCAGGGACGTTCCGCACGCACACGGAGCGGGTGGCTCAGCAGCTTAGAGGCTGGACTATAGATCGCGAGGGCGGAGGTTCGAATCCAGGTGCTGGGTGTTTTCTTAATGGCATTGAGCACAGTTCACCTTGCTTGCTAGTACCCTTGAGCAAGGTACCAAGAGCTCCAGACTACTGTACCTCCAGTCTACTGTACATACCCCGTTTGTACTGTTGTGTCTGTCGCGCAATAATGCTTCAGTGCGCTAAGCTTCTTGTGATGTTAAAGAAACTGTCTTTCCTTTTTTCCTTTTGCGCACCATACCATGAAGTGTCAGTGAAAATTTTGTAATTCAATCGAGCGGATTTGATTGAGTTGCGCGAAAAATTTTTGAGCAAACATTTTTTGTTTCTTCTTCTTCTGTGACCAAAACGTGGCAAAGAGTATACCGATAAGGAAAACTAATTTAATTTTAACTTTCGAAAATTTTAACTTTCGAAATTTTCGAAAAGGACTCAGGAATGCGGCAAAGTATCTACGAATGACTTGCTCACAACTGGCGATTACAAAAAAAGAACAAAATTACATTTTGCCTATCGCATTCAACATACTAAAAGAAAGAGCTGAAAGAGAAAAATTCGATGTTTGATGACTCAGTTGAATACAATCGTAAAGCAACCATTAATCATTATTGAATTAGTTATACCACTATGATAGAATTGATTTGAAGTTACAGAAAATTGATCACTAAAAATATTATGTATCAAATGCTGAGAAATAAAAATTGCTGGAAGATTACAGTGCTGGGATATCATAGAATCCTGTAATGTATTCATTCCAATTATAAATTCATATTTGTTTGATATTTTACCACTGCATAAGATGAGATAAAATTGCTTTCAGTGTCCTAGATGCTTTCTACTAACCCCATTCATACTAAATTTTGTGCCGATATCATTTTTGCAACTGCTGAACAATAATTTCCAAGCATTTCTGCTTTTAAAAGTCGAACATGCAAATTAAACCTGCTCAATCAACAGTCACTTTCCTTCACTTTCAAATCAAAATTAACACAAAATTACGAATGAGTAATATGTGAAGACGAAATAAATTTCACTGAAAACACCATTAAATATATTTTTCACAAAGCGTATGTTTAGCAACACAGGTTGCATAGTACAGTTCATCATCTTCCACATCTGCAAATGTGTAACTTTCCGATGCACCAATTGGCGCGTAGAAACGATGGGGGACGATTTTGTGAGTTGCTCTAGGGCTGATACCATTTGTCGCATCAACAGATAATTTGTTTGTTAAATAATTGTTGAAAGTTTCAGATTCCCCAACAATGCGTACGCCATGGATGCATTGCCATTTATCATCATTTCATGAGCTTTACCCACTCTTGCTGGAAGCGAGTGCTTTGCAATGTCTTCAAAATCATGGTCGTCAAGTTTATGTTTGGAAAACCAGTCAGTGAACAAAGTTATTAAAGCTGAATGCTTATTTTCCTTGTTCAAAAGTGGAGCAAACGTTTTCAATGCTTCAACAATGCCGATCGAATTGTCATTGGCTAAATTGAATAGATAAATTCGATCGAATGTTGTACTAGAAGTTTTAAAAATTCGAGCAAGGGCCTTCGAATCATGCATTGCAACTGTAATTTCGATTTGCAGCCTTTTTAATGCATTTACCATTTTCACGAGGTGATTTCGCATGTAAAAGAAGAAAGAGCCGAACAGATCATTTGACAGCAACTTGTTAACTCGAGCAAACTCCATGACTTTATATAACGGCCAATAGTCAGTTGGGTGAGGAGCAGTGCCCGGTGAAGCCCAAGTCAAACCTCACAGAGTGCTGTTGGCTACGTAGGAATCTAGTTTTTGATAAGGTGTTAGTGGGAAGAAAAATCTGTCAATGAGAAACTTGATCATCGACCACCACTGATAATCTTTCAGGTACTTCAGATACGGGTGACTGTGCTTATCTTCTTACCCTGATCCCAGATTGCAATTCCACGAAGATCATTCAATCTTCTCAAATCTACTCTTTCCAGAAGGACAATGGTTTTCAAACCTTTGAGGGCTTCCCTGGCCGGAGATATTCGTACTACAAAATGTGAGTTGTACAGCGATGTCAATTCTTTAGCAAATCCAGGCTTGAAGTCTTCTTCCAAACCCTGCAAATTTTCCGTCCATATATCAATGATATGATGGCGCTGATGCTCCATCACAACTGATGAATACCAAGTTTGCAAGACTGTATCAAATGCTGTTTCGCCATACTTCAACAGATACAAGATCAAAAATTCTGAGACGCATGTATTTGATCATTTTCTTATTCAAAGTGATCGTTATAGGTCCTTTGAAGTTTGATGGAATGGATGCAAGAGGTTCAACTAAACATCCAATGTCACCTAAAATTGAAATCGACTAACAGTGGATGTATATCAAGAACAAGCACATTGTCGGACATCAATGGATGAGATGAAACATATTCAATTTAAAAGACTAGACACAAGCGGAAATTACTTTAGCGAGGCAACTCAAGCTGCAAAGACAGAAGAGATCAGCAAAAGAGATGTGTGGTAAGAATCTGCTAGCTTGAAACCAGCTTTGTTTTTTAATCTTCAACACTTTCCAGATGCTGCAAAAAATATATTTATTGATTCGGTGTATGGTTCACCTTCTTCCACTCGCTCATTTCGTTGAATTTCAATCTCATGATATCGTAAGCTGGATTGATGCACCACAAGAATTTATCATTATTGTAGTAGCGTTTGCGATATTCTGGATCGTTTACTTGCGGCGGTGGAAAAATTTTCATTGAATTATTCCAAGCTTCCAGCCATTTATCTGTATTGATAATCGATTGGCAATATATTTTGTGATGCGGCCAATGTTGGCGCTGGCATTCTCGAACAATAACTGACTAAATTGCAAGCGCTGCAACGCAAATCGCCGCGACTTTTGCAAACAATGCCCGTTTCTCCATTGTTGCAAAAGCGATGCTCGAGTGTATTGAAATCGGGCGCTAGACCAAAATTCTCCAGCGCTACAAGCTCTTGAAATTTGAGTTTTGAATTTGCTCAATGTTTAACATTTATTTTGATTCGAAATTCTGATTGCAAATTCGCAAAATCAATCGAAAAATGAATCGGAATCCACATTAGCTGATAACATCGAGGTTCATGCCGATTTGATGTAAACAGAACGATTTAGCGCGTTTACGCATACTAGCGCGAATTCAAATCTGAATTTTACATTAAATGCAACAATTCAAAACCAAAGACCATTTTATTTTTTTCACCCGTAATAATTTGTTAGAACACTTTTAAAATAAAATTTCAACAAAAAAAACAACAAGACCAAAACCAAAAATTACGAAACTAAATAGGGCCCGATTTTTTGCGGTACATACTCGAAATTTGTTTTATTTTCATTTTAACGCCGCGTGTTTTCCGGCGATGCGGCCGAAAACAACGCATTCCAACAATGAATTGCCGCTGAGACGGTTCGACCCGTGGATGCCTCCTGTCATTTCGCCCGCGGCGTACAGTCCGCCGATGGGTTTCTTATTTTTGTTCAAAACTTGAGCATCGCCGTTGATCTCCACGCCGCCGATCGTGTAGTGAATAACGGGCGTTATGGTGGCGAAGTATAAAGTTTCATCGGGCGAAAACGAAGCTGGAAAGAGTTTTTTCCCGAATGGATCGGGCGCAGAGCCTTTTTGCGCCTGGCTATATTCGTTCAGAGTCATTTTCACGTTCTCAGCGGGCATTTTCGTAATTTCTGCCAATTCATCGACGTTTTTAACGCTCTAAAAGTAAAAAAAAAACAGAATTGTCCAGTGACTATGGTTGCCCAGTTGTCCAACGACTATAGTTGTTAGTTTGAAACGAAAAACTGCTCGTTACATGAAAGAATTTCTTCGCTTTCCAATAGAATCCGAACGATATCTCGCCGAATTTCTCGACGACTTGCTTATTCAGTAGCATGTAAGCCGTATGGCCCTTGGAAGTTTCGTTGAACAGACACGATTGCAAAATTCGCCCGGTAATGTAATCCCGCGTACCCAATTCGTTAGCGAACCGTTCACCGTTTTGGCTCAAAAGAATTGCGCCCGAGCCTCTGAGGGCTTCGGCGGCGAGGAATTTCGTGGACGACGTCGGATCCGCAGGATCCACGAATCCCGTTGGATGAATCTGTACGACGTCCATGTGGACCAAATTGGCGCCCGCGGCGCGAGCCATTTTGATCCCGGACCCGGTGGCGAACGGGCCATTTGTTGTAGGGTAATCGGCGTATTCGGCCGCGAATTCCATCAGCAACGAGCCGTTTTCCGAATGATCATTGGAAAAACCGCCTGTGGCCAAAATCACGGCGTCGGCCTCGATTTCCGTTACGTCGTCGTTCATCCAACGAACTTTGACCCCGCGGACATTTCCGGTTTTTTCGTCCAACAGGATCTCCTCGACCTTGGTACCGAGGAACGTGTCGATCCGATCGGCAAGGTCCAACGCGACCAGACTCTTCTCCAAATCCAACAGTTCATCTTTCATAGCGCGCATGATGGCCAGCCCAACGGGCACGGGTTTGCCTTCTTTGGGTGGCGGAATCCTGAACAGCCAGTGAACTATAGTTGAACTATAGTTGAACTATACTATTACGAACTTTTATTGAACTATAGTTCACCTATAATGAACCTTTATTCAACTTTTATCGAACTATAAATGAACTTTTCTTGAACTTTTATCAAACTATATTTAAACTGTAGTCGCTTACCAGTGAGTTCTAGCCACCGAATGACCGCCGCCGATGTTCAGGTCCGTCAAGTCGACGCCCCTTTTGATCAGGAATTCGATGGCGCCGGCGCTGTTATGTACCAGGGCGTCGACCAAATCGGGGTCATTTTCATTATTACCAGCTTGCATGGTGTCCGAGTAGAACTTGTCGTGGCTGTCGCGAATTCCCAGCATTTTCTGCGTGTCTGTCTCGCACCCGTTGATTCCGCTCGTCGCCTTGGCCGAATTACCGCCGGTCGTTTTCTCGCCCTCGATCAGCACCAATCGAGCGTTATTGTTCAACACTTCGAACGCCGCCGACAGTCCCGCCAATCCGCCGCCGACGACGACGATCTTCCTGTCTTGAGGGATTTTCTTCTCGGAAATGGTTCCGACAATGAACGAAACCAGCAAAAAGATGATACGAAGCTTCAGTCCAACCATGTCCAACGGGCTAAAATCAAAAAAGTCACAGTAACCCAGATTCCAGCGCGGACATATAATTTTTATAGCCAGCGAGGTATTTGGCTTGTTTAGTGACTTATCAAGCTAACGTATAAGACATAGTCACTGATCAATTACAGACGTTGAACAACTATAGGCAGTCAACAAATGTGGTCGCTGATCAACTATATTATAGACACAGAACAACTATAGTCATTGGACAAGTATAGACACTGGGCAATTATAGACACTGGACAACTATAGCCACTAAATACCTGAAGACATTGAACATATAGTCACTGGTTGAACTATAGACACTGGACTACTATGGACAATCGTCAACTATAAACATTGAATAATCAAAAAATTGTGAAGAGAAAATTTCTACGATATAGAAACCGAAAAACAACTCGATGAAGTAGAAATCAAACACTTTTTATTAAAAATTGAAAAGAATCGAAAACAACAAAAATTAACAACAAAACGAACGTTTTCGGTCACTTTTATGAAACAAAACGAAAATAATCTCAAACTATCGCGTATTGTTTATAGATCATGTCGCGTATCCTGTAGAATTCTTCGCTTGCGCATCCTTCGACGTGCAACTTTCCCGCCTCGTTGCGCCTGATCGCCACGGCGTTGTTGACGTACAGTACACCAGAGCTGAACTCGGCTTGAAAGCCGGCAATCATCAAAAGTTGTTTGAGGTCCGACAACTTTGGGTCGTTTACGAAAACGGCCGTGTGAGTCGGAATGGAATTTTGCGGTAAAACGTGCAAGACGGGCGACGTTTCGTTCGGATTTTTCTCGTCTTCCGACATCGTCCGATGCCTGAGTGTCGCCAAGGGCGCGGCGGCGGCGGCGTCGGTCAACGCCGAATTCTCCCTCATCAAAACTCGAGCGTCCACCCACGCCAGTTCGGCGTCCTTGACCGGCTGGAATTGTAGCGACGACATTAGGACGTCGGTGAGGGTAACTTGGAATATGTGGCTCTCGATGGTAGCGTCGATAATTTCGCCGAGTCTCGGCGCGAATACGCGTCCTTGCACGCAACCCGCCGTATTTCTACAGTACTCGGCCAGGTGCCTGGTTGACTCGGGCGTGCCGTGGACGAGTATCAGTTGTTTGGGTTTGATTTGTTGCATGAGCTTCTGAAAAACAAAATAATGGTAATTGTCCAGTGACTATAGGTGCCCAGAGACTAAAGTTGTTCAGCGACAATAGTTGTATGTGACCATAGTTGTTCAATGAATATAGTTGTCCCAGTGTCTATAGTTGCAACGTGTCCATAGTTGTTCAGTATCTAAAGTTGTTCAGTGTGTCTACAGTTGATGATTGTCTATTGTTGTCCAGTGTCCATAGTTGATCAATGTCTATAGTTGTTCAGTATCTACAGTTGTTCAGTGACGATAGTTGTCTAATGGCTATAGTTTTGTAGTTGTTCAGTGGACGTTCTTGATCAGGGAACATAGTTGAGCACTGACTAACTCACTAACTATAGTTCCATCAAAACTGTAGTTGAACACGGGAACTATAGTTGATGTTTTTTACCTTGATCGACTCGCCGTCCGACCTTCCTTCGAAGTCGATGAAGGATACTTTGCAGAGCACTTCCAACTTTTGCACGTATCGAATGCACTTGGTCGGCGCGTCGCTGTTGGCCATTTCCCGAGGTCGACCGTCTTCGTCGGTGCCTTCGTCGTTCTGCTCGCGTTCGGCTTTTATTCCGCCGCCGGCCGGCGGCGCCGGAACTTCGGCGATCATGTAATTCTCCGGATTGATAACTTCACCGTAATCGTCCCACTGAAACAAAATTCGCGTCGGAATTAGCTACGTAACGGGCAAAAATACGATTCTACCGTCCGGCGATACTTTTAGCTTGTCTTCGACGAACGGAAACATTGGATACGCTTTTTTGGCTTGTTTGAAAAAGCTGGACTTTTGTTGCTGATCGAATTTATACATGACGTCGTAGGGGAAAAGGGCCGCCGACTGAGTATCCATTTCTTCGTCGCTCGACTCGCCACTCGATTCGTAGGTTTCGATCCGACTGCTCCGTCGCTGAGATTCTAGTCTGCAAAAATGTCTCAAAGTTCAAACTATAATTCATCGGAAACTATGGTTCCCAACGACTATAGTTCTTGCGTTTCACGTTTTCGCACCTTAAACGAGCGGCCTGTTGCTCCTTTTCCTTCTTCTGCCGCCAGTATTCGTCCAATTCGGCGCCCTCCAATCGAACTCGCCGCTTGATTTCCAACGTTATCACTCGACTGACGTTTCGATCTTTGGCGTTGGCTATGGCCATAAGTCGACTGGCCAGCGTGTTTGATCGGCCGCGCATCGTAAGTATGACGCTATTTTTCGGATCCACGCACCATTCTAAAAATAATTCCCGCGCAAAGCCGCATTCCATGTCCGGGTGACTAGCCAGGACGACCTTCGAAATGAAAAACACTAATTTCGTGCACTAGCCAACGAACTAAGTCACCAAAGAACTATAGTTGCTAAAGAACTATAGTTCATACCTCACTATAGTTGCCACTGACGTATAGAAGACAGTGGACAATAGTTGATGAAAGACTATAGTGGGCTTCAATTGAACTATAGTTGACGTCAGTTTTAAATGAACTATAGTTGAATTTTTTTGACTCACTTTCGGCGACCGAATTTGATTTAATTTCGCCATATTATAGCACAATTGCAGATGCCGAAATTGAAACGGATTATATCGGCCTTCCTCGAACGAACGCAAAACTTTATCGCTCATCCATTCCATTTGACTCTTCGCGAATTCGATGACGTTGTAGGCGATGTTGTTCATCATCACTAAACTGTACGTGATCAAGCCGGCTTCGGCGTTATGCCAGAGCTAAACAAGCAAAATTCTTCACTGTCCACAATTTAACAATGCTGTAGTTGACGGACTATAGTTGGTGGTTGACGGACTATAGTTGGTGGTTGACGGACTATAGTTGGTGGTTGACGGACTATAGTTAGTGAAACTATAGATGATTGTCTGAGTACAGTTGATGGACTATCGTTCACGGACTACAGCGACCAGACTACATTAGAAAACTATAGTAGACGAACTGTTCGAGAAACTATAGCTGATTACTGTGGATAGTTAGAGTCAGGACTTACTTGGTCAAGTAACTGAGCAAGTTCCAAAACTCGTCCGGCAGTGTCGATAACGAGCAAAACGTTGCCGCCGTTGCGCACCGTCTGCAGAATGTTGGTCAGTAATTGTTCGTCTCGATTCTTCCTCCTCGACTGATTGTAGTCGGCGTTGAATGCGTCGGTGATGAGCAGGTTCGGCCGCTGGATGGCGTCGAACGAGCACCCGTTCAAATGACGTTCTTTTTTGTGATTGAAATCGACGGCGTAGACGATTTCCTCCTCGCCCATTTTCGTTATACGCCAAATGGTGCCGCCGACCATGTGCCCGGCAGGCAACGGCGTCACTTGCAGCCCGTGGCCCTTGCCCTTCATTTGAACGTTCTGCGAGTATTTCAATTGTTGCACTTTATCGAACGCCCCGTCGACGTCGTCCAACGAGAAAATCTGAGCGTGAAATACGAGAAACGTGTCGTGGCTAGCGCATTAACGAGCACAAAAAAACGAGAAACGCGTCCTCGCTAACGCGTTAACGAGCAAAAAAACAAGAAATGCATCCCGGATAGCGCGTTAACGAGCAAAAACGTGACGCTTACCTGGAAATCTTCGACGTTCTGATGCGATTGATACCAATCGTACATGAACATCTGACCCATCTTGTAGACGGGGACCGTCGCGTAAATCGGACAGTTTAATCCGCATTTTCCAACCAAATACGGCAACGCCCCCAAATGCGACGTGTCGGCGTACGAAAGTAGAACGGCGTCGATTTGATTTGCTTGAATTCGTTTCTTCAAACTGTCGATATAGCGCAAATCGAACGTATCGTCCCAGCCGCAATCGAGCAAAAAATGAAATTCATCAACTTGCAACAAATAACTAAGCGGCGAATCGTCTTGAACGCCCGACAACGTCTCCAATTTTATAATCGAGGTCATTTACATCAATTTCAAGGCAAATAAATTGCGAAATATAATTGCCAAAACGAGCAAAAAACTGTTACTAAAGCAACCTTGAAAAATAAATATATATTCAGATTGGAAACGTTTCGGACATGTTTCGTACTAGATTCGACATTTTTTTGTTTTCTAGAAGCTACTTTCGGTTAGCTTTTCAATTTTGTTGAATTTATTTTATTTTTTTCTTTTGGTCGACGAAAATTTATTTTTTTTAAGTATGAGTGCCTTTCACAATTTAACAAATAAATTGAATTGAAACGCAGGTTCAATATGTTTTTTCCATTTGGTATAGGTTTTCAAACGTCAAGTTCAAAATTGTTTAAAATTTTTTGGTTTTATTAATACATTTTTACCTTGTGGAAAAGCCATCTTGTCTTTTTACCCCTTTAACATAATTTTGTAAGCAAAACAACCAGATCCTCAAGTTCACTGGATTGTCAAGTATTTGAGAGTTTATTGCATATTGGTGTCGTCCCGCAACAGTAGTAAGGATGCACATTTTAGATCGTAATGTTAGATAAATGGCGGCGTGCCCATTTGTATTGGCCAATCAGCATCAAATTTATAAAACCTTGCGGAAAATTTGCTTGCTTTCTTTATAATGTGCATTGAAATCAAAATTCTCCGTTGAGCGAATAAATTTTAGGGGAGACATCGAAATGGGTACCTAAAATTTTACGTAAACTGGATATCCAGTTTATGTTAAGTGGATGAAAAAGTGGATGTTTCATTTACGTAAATTTTGGATCCAGTTTATGTTGGGGAACATCCAGTTTATGTTCCAACA